>PVKS010026381.1:0-28721 GCA_004027875.1 Aplodontia rufa | reverse complement strand
AAAAAAAAAAAAAAAAAAAAAAAAAAGACAGCACTTGATATTTTTTGCATGTAGAATTACACCTGTTAGAATTTTAACTCTTAACAACCTTGTTTTGTTTTAGTGAAGACCCAGATTAAAGCAATCTTAAATTATCTTTGTAGAGTTTAATCTATAAAAACACATTTAATAAACCCAAATGTATGTTACCTTATAGAACTCATAAAAACACATTTAATAAACCCAAATATTACCTTATAAAAACTAAATCATGATTACTCAAATTTATTTAGTAGTTAATGTTTTAACATTTTGACTTTGTAAATTTATCATGTCTTTTTTAACAAACACATTTATAAAATTAATTTTATTTATGTTAAATCTATATTACTCCTTTGTTGTTAACTTAGGTTATCCATGAAACCTCAGGATATTAGACAAATATAAATCATCTTTTTTATTGAAGAAAAATCCTAGAAGAAATTAATGTTACACTCTAAACATTTATAGAAATTAACATTTTATTGATTGACCACCTAGAGAAAACATGTGAGTTAGTATTGTTAAACACATCTTTACTCTTTTGTATAAATGATTTAGATTGAATCTCTTTTTTTAAATGTTTAAGTCACTATAATTAAAAGTCATTTGGATTCATATTTTTAATTTTTAATTTAATTTATGAGCACTCATTTATAAGCCAATTTGGTACCATATATTGAACACAAGTATAACATACAAACACATAGGACAGGAGTGTGCACACACACACAAAACAACAGGAAACATAGATTTTTAGATCCTTGGAAAAATTGAACTTTTGAATAAAGACAGCAGTTGCAAGTAAAAGAGGTTACAAATGGTTACAATTTTCCCAGACCACTTAATTGGAGTTTCCCAGAGATCAGTAGAGAAAGGAGGAGTACCCCGACCATATCAGCATGAAGGAATGTGCACCTGGAGGGAGATGCTGGCCAGCCTACCAAAACAAGATAGTCAATTTTTTCCAATTAACCTCTCAAATAAAACAAGACTGACTGAAAGATATATTTAGGTGTACAAAATAGGTGAATTTACCAGTAATATTGAGCTCAAGATCCAAAAAATGAAATGGCCATATTTAGTTTAGTAAAGGAGCATGCACACATCTTTGGCACCAGAATTAGAGTTAGCCCAGGCTTTATGTGTTTTGTTTTTAGAAACTCTTTTACTTTATCCTCCGAGGAAGATAAGGTGTCCTTGACTAGGCGCCAGAAAGAGAAAGCAGCAGTGGGAAAAATATCGGGTCCTTTTTCTTTTTAGTACTTTTTGTAAACCTCTTTTTACATGTTTTTAGACTGGTTTGTAAGAACCAAGAAGAAGAGTGTTTGCTTACCTTGACAAATGAAGTAACTGTCCTAGGACTCACAGCAGTTCCTTGTGCTTTTAATAACATTACTGCTTTTTGCAGCTGCAGTTTAGACAGTTTTAAATCCATGGCACCTCTCCTCTCACTTGCACTTCCCTTAAAGTAGAGGACTTCTTGAGCCCATCCAGGGACACTGTCAGAACCCATAATGACTAAAACACAAGTTAGAGGAAGAAAAGAGACCAAAACGACAAGAGAGACACAAAACATCAAAAATATTGCTCTAGAACCCCGTCAATGCGGTTATTTTTCCTCGCTGATAGCGAGCCCCGTCAATGTGGTTATCTTTTTCCCTGCTTATAGCAGTAACTAGGCTAAAATTCCCTGCTTGTAGCAGTAACTAGGCTATAATTTACCGACTTAATGTCGTCCGTCTAGAGGGTCCCGGGTTTCGGCACCATTTGTCGTTGTCCCCTCGACCGGCGAGGTGGCAATAACGACGTGTACACACTTGTTTCTTGTGGAGATCTCTTCTTTTTTATTCAGGAAGTTACACTGCTTATATAGTAAAAGTGAACCAATCTGTAGGCTGTTGCTATGAGGAAGAAAACTCTGCTATTGGCTCCTATTTGTTGTCCCTAGGTGGTCAGATGTTGCAAGCACAAGAACCGGGAACAGCAAGAGGTCAGCTGACTTGGTTGGGCCAGCTGCCAGCCGCCATCTTAAAGCTGCCTGTGTGGCGTGGGCCCTGGGTGCCGCCCCCGACATATTAGTAGATGATAATTAATGTCATTTTTATTCCATAAGCTAAAGATAGATATTACTAACATTTGTATATATTTACTGCCTTTTATTTTAAAAATATAAATCACACACATAAGCACATATTTAAGCAATGTTGGGATTGTACAACCTAGTCTCTTTTGTAATTGCTTTGCCTTTTGCAAAGTGTTTGTAATTTTCTTTACCTATCAGTAAATATTAACTAACACAATGTTTTATTTTAGTTTTAGTTGACAAAATTATATATATTTATTGTGTACAACATGATGATTTCAAGTACATATACATTATGGGTTTACTATATCTAGCTAACATATGCATTACCTCACGTAACTATCGTTTTTATAGTGAGAATGCTAAACTCTTCAATGTTACCAAATTCAAATTCACAAAACACTTTTAAAAAGTTGAAATCCTATATGATTCAGAATATAGTTCTTAAAAATTAATCTGATGCTGGGGTCGGAGCAGTTGCTCAGCAGTTAGAGTGCTTGCCTTGCATTCACAAGGACCCCAGTTCAAATCCCAGCACCACGTACAACTAAGAGTCAGGGAAACAAAGGCCAGATAAAAAAGTAATTAAAATTGATTCTCTTTCTCTCTCTTTAAAAATAATAATAATCTGATAAAATATATCAAAGTTATTTGAATGTGTCGTTATTTGCTTTCCTTGATCATATAGCGAAATGCAGTCCACATGATTTTAGAATTTGTTTTCTTAAGTCTGGTCGTCGTTAAGGTCTATAGAGAAAACAATGTGCTTGAAAGGGATTTGAAGTAAGATATTTGTGCCATCAATACAACATTCTTATCTGCTCTGTCACAATTGAAAAGTGCTTAAGCTTTTTAACTTCACTTTGTGCAGTAAATATTTTCAGTTAAAGCCAAATACAAAAGAAACACTGAAAAGAACCATTTTCTACTTTCACTTCACATGAGCATTTATTTGCCTCCCCTAAGTCACCTGTATACCTTCGGGACATAAATTCATCACTTAGGAAATACCCACCCAGTTAATAGTGTGAGGATGGAAAGTTAAAGCACTTTTGACTGGAGAAATTTTATCATAATAAAATGGTTTAATTTCCCTGAACATGAAATATTACCCCCAAGGAGTGTACTTATTAATGGCATGCTATGATTAATTAATTGGTTCTGGGAACTATTATGCCGTATTAGTCACTTTCATATTAGTGTTCCCAAGAGTGGCAAATAAATAAGACAGTGATTGCACTTCTACATGTCCAGCCATTTCCTGCCAAGATATTTTGCTGATGTGCAGTTTCTGTGCAACTTCCCACAGCATACTTTGTCAGCTTTGTTGGCATAATGATAGAAAAGTCTCCTTCTAGCTGGAAGTATTTTCTTCTCATTACTTTTTTGTGATGTTACAGATAACAATTTCCCTGGGGCGCATGACAGTTGATCCCAGCAGGGTTATTTACAGTGACATGGTAGCACTGTTGCCATCTAAGTTTTGCCAAAGGGTAGGCTTCTTCAACGTCAATTTTAACCCTGTAGCAGTTTCTGCAGTTGTAAATAATTCTTTCTGTTTCTACTGTAGTTAGGTAACAGCTGTCAAATTAAAGATGTGTTTGAATATCACAGAGCAGTTTTGCTTTTTCATTGTTATATCTGAAATATGAATGATATGTATTTTCGAATATGAATGATCATCAGTTAAAGAAGACAAACATTTTTAAGATATTTATTCAACTAGATATTTTTGTATTTTTTGCATTTTTCACATGCCTATCATCTGAACTCACACTGCAATGATATTTGGGAAATATAAAAATATAAATTAAGTAATACTTCTTTTTTTCTTTTTTTTTTTTTTTCGGGGCTGAGGACCGAACTCAGGGCCTTGCGCATGCTAGGCAAGTGCTCTGCCACTGAGCTAAATCCCCAACCCCAGATTAAGTAATTTTATTAGTGTTTTATATATAGCAAAATTATTTCTTTAACATAATAAATATAGCTTAAGATTTTATTATATGAATGTTGTAATTTGAATTAACTAAATATAATAATATTTTATAAAACTATTATGTTTCAGAAGCTTCTTATTACATTAGAACTACCTAAAAACCCAAATAAAGTCCTTGTTTTGTTATAATGAGATAACTAATTCTCAGGGATTATATACAATTTTTCCAAGTTCACATATTTATTAAGTTTATGAAATCAGTTTTCAGTACTAAATTTAACGTTCTTTTCCCAGTGTTGTGTCAGTCCTTTCCATTCTAAAGGTGTTCATTGAGTGATGGCAATGACCTTCATCTGCATTCCAACCACCAGAGTCTGTCACTCTTGTTCAGAGACCTATCCTGAGACAAAAATAAATGCCTTAATCAATTTTTAGCATGACCCATGTTGATATCATTTTGTAGTGAGGACATTTTACATGCAACTCTCTCAAGATTTTTAAGAACACAATCCACTATTAACTACAGTTACCATGTTGAACCATAGATATCTTACCCACATTCTTCCTTTCCAACTGGAATTTGTTTCCTTTGCCCAACATTTCCCCCAAACCCTCCCAACAATCTCTCCAGGCCCTGGTGAACACACTCTGCTCTATATTTCAGGGAAATTTTATTTTTTAGATTACACACATCGGTGAAATCATGTGGTCCTTATCTACCTGCCTGGCTTATTTTATTATACATGATGTCCTTTGGGTTCCTCCATATTGTCACATGTGATTGGATTTCCTTCTTTCATTTGGCTGACTAGTATTCCCTTGTGTGAATAAACCATATTCTCTTTGTTCATTGAGAAATCTTAGATCGTTTCTATATTTTGGCTGTTATGAACAGGTATGCAACAAACATGGGAGTATAGGTAAGTCTTTGTCATACTGGTTTCATTTCCTTTGGATATATACCCAGCATTGTTAGATCATATGATTATTTGTTTTTAATTTTTGAAGGGAACTCCATAATATTTTCCATAATAGTTGTACCAATTGTTATACCAACCAAAAGTGTAAAAAGTTCCATTTTCTCTAGTTCCCTGCCAATAATTGCTCTCTTTTGTCTTTTTCAATAACAGTTAATTTAACAGGTATCACATTGTGGATTAATTTGCATTTTCATGATGACTAGTGAAGTTGAACATATTTTCATATATCTGTCAGCCATTTCTATAACTGCTTTTGGGAAATATCTATTCAGATTTTTTCCAGTATTTTAATCAGGTCATTTGTTTCCATTTCAGTCTTTTACATATTTGGGACATTACTCACCACAAAATTGATACAATGTGAGGTAATGCATATGTTAAATTGCTAGATTTAGTCACTCCACAGAGTATAAATATTCCAAAATACCAAGTTGCACTTAATATATGCACACGAATGTACCTTTCAATTAAAAAATTAAAGTCTGAAAACCAATTCAGCATAGCTAATATCCAAATACATGGAATGAACCAAGTCTCCCAAACCTCTCTTTCCCTGTTTAGTAGTTGTGGATGATGTCGGAGTCATGGCTGAGGTTTCTACTTGCCTACAGTATCATAAAACATTATAGTTTCTGAATTTTGTAATTAATATTCTGCCACCAAAATTTTAGGATGGATTTTGAAAATAATAAGAAATAGTCAAAAATTGATTTTTAAATGAATACTTATGTGAATGGGATATAGCACTTCATTGTCTTTAATTCATTCTGCATCATGAAATTGATTGGGCCAAACCATGGAAATTTTAATACATATTACATTCTATATGTTATAAAGCAAATATTTTACCTGTGAAAATATGCATCAATATTTCCACATTGATTTTAGGAATATGAAATCCAAATCATGACTTCCTATATTTAAAATTTAGGAATTTTCTTTGATCAAACTCAGATTTTAATGAATGACAAAGGTAGAATATTTTAAAATGCAAAAAAATTACAAAAGATATCAATACATTTTAATATTGCATTTATTAGATCATATTTGCTAATTGATTAGCTTTTTTTCAGTTACCAATAAGAAATGAGTTCAATCTTGAAGGTCAATATGCTTCTCCTATTGGATGATATTTTTGAAGTTACTATTCTAATAAATGTTAAAAAACATATAGGTCCATAGGACACTTCCAAAAATTTAACTAAATGATTGAATTCCACCTTTATGTTTGATCTCAAATGTCAAAGCCATAGTAATAGGAAAACATGTTCTATAAATTTTTTTGTTGCTTTATTTATTTGGGTATGAGTTGGGAAATATTATTAAACAAGTGTTATTTTAAACATAAAGATGAAAATTTTAGGATAAGAGAAAATCTAAATATTATATGGTTTATAATAATAATAATAAATATTATCATGGTTTATTTGATTCTTTGGATTTTATATGAGAAAATGCTTAGTTATTATGGGAAATTACATATACACCCCATTTAAAAAAATAAAAATTATTAATTTACATACATACCTTTTATTCTCAATCCTTTTACCATCAAATAGAAAAAGGATTTAAAAGAGCAATCTAAACTTCTGATAGTTAACTATTCCAGAGAATTCCATATGGAGGAAGCACAAAGATAATTAGAACAGTAATTTAGGTAATTAATTAAACTAATGAAACAGCTATATATAAATGTGTTTTGTTTCACCTTAAGATATTTATATTTTAATATTATTCTCATCAAGTGAATTAGAAAATAGGAAATTAAAAACTTGTATTTATAATTGTCAGTATGTTGTAAGTGAATACTGTCAATAGATATATGGGTAAGACATTACCCTTGCTTTAATGGAAATCCAAAGAACCTAAATACAAAAGAAATAAAATTATAGTTAAATAAATGTATTTGTATACAGATTTTTATTTATACAAACCTGGAATTTTTATTATGCATAATTCCTAACAACTGAAATAGAAACTAAAGTCCAATTTGGAGAAGACTAATTCCTAAGTTGTTCTTGAAGTTCCAAAAATCCAATGTTTTTTCTACAATGAAATGAAAAATGATTAACATACATGAAATAAAATAAACAAATAAATGTTTTTAGTTCTTTTACCATGGGCAACAATTATTATTGCTTTTACATACTAATAATTTTATTTTCTAATTTTCTTCTCAAACAGATATTAACTCCAATGTATCTGTGCATTTTCTAAAACAAATGACTCATTGCTTTAATTTTATTATTTAATAATCTTGCAAGGTGAAAGACAAATGGTATTTGTGTATTATAGGTTATAACTTAAGTGTGAATATTAAATTAACATATTTAAAAGGTGTTCTATAAAGAACACAGTTTAAATCAAATCCACAATACTTGTTTTGCTGCAAGTATTTATCCCCGTTGGTCACAATTTCACTTGAAAAATTAATGCAAAATTCTGAAAAACTGCTTCTAAAAATAGTGGATTCTAAAGCCCTGATTTGTATTTGAAATGTGAAGCAGACATTGTTGTGACATTATTTAAACTGATGAAATTCCCTTAGATTGTACACGATATTTATTAGGTTTTTATTGACTTGACAATTTATATAGCAAAAAGTAAACCTCCCGCTAAAGTTAGGATTTTCTTTGGATATAAGCAAAATGAAAGGGAAGTTTACATGCTTTTTCTGAATGATATCCAAAAGTTCTTGAGTTGCAAAACCTAACTGTTATATGTATCACAATGTATATATTATTATGTGATGGTGAACCAATAAAAAAAAAGCATCCCTCATTCATTCCTTCTCTGAAGTAGGAATAAAAATAACTCATAAACAACTCCACTGTCATGAGAATGCTGTAGGAACAGGTAGCTAAAGTGCTTTTAAAAAATACATGGTATTCTTAGTTTTTGCCATTCTGACTGAGGTGAGTTTGAATCTCACTGCAGTTTCCATTTGCATTTCTCTGATTGATAGTGATGTAGAACACTTTCTCTTTGGCTTTTTGAACTTCCCCTGTTGAATAGTTTCTATTTACTTCAATAGCCCATTTATTGATTAGGGTGATTGTGTTTTTGGTGTTAAGTTTTTTGAGTTCTTTGTACATTCTCAATATTAATCCCCTGTTGGGAGAGGTAGCAGGCCATGCTTTCCTCAATTCTGTAGATTCTTTCTTGACACTTGGGACTAATTCCTTAGCTGTGCAGAAGTTTTTCAGTGTAATGTCATCCACTCATTAGAACATGGACAAAAACAGATGCTTGAGCGGTTGTGGGGAGAAAGGAATACTAACACACTATTGGTGGGATTGTAAACTTTTCAGAGTACAACTACTCTGAAAAGCATATGGAGACGCCTTAACAATTAGGGGTCTAACGACCTTATGTTCCAGCTATTCTACCCCTGGGTATTTTCCCAGAAGAGTTAGAATCAGCTTATTACAGACATACAGTTTACATTAATATTTATAGTGGCTCAATTTACAATACTGAAATTATGGAAACAACCTAGATCTCCTTCACTGGATGACTGGTTCCAAAAACTCTGGTATATATGTTCACAATGGAGTTTTACTGTTAGAAAGAACTATACCATGGCTTTTTGCAGGTAAATGGTTGGAAATGGAAGGAATCATGCTGAGTGAAATAAGCCAAACCCAGAGACTCAAGGATCAAATGTTTTCTGTCATATGTGGAAGCTAAAGTAAAACCTAAGATAGGATGAAAGTTAGTCAAGCTTATTTAATAGACCCACCAAATCTGAAGTAATACATTAGCTGTGGGGCTACAGCTATAAAGGGGGGAGGGAGAGAAAAGGAGGGGAGGGTAAATGGGAATGTTCAACATTGCAGAGTACATTTGAATCCTATGAGAACCCCAAATATATCCAGGCATATAAATCTAGTAATTTTAATGTGTAAATTAATGTATATGGTCATGAATTTCTGTAACTTTGGAGAACTACAGAAGAGACATGAGATTGGGGAGTGGGAGAAGAGGGTAGATTCTGAACAAGGATTGGGTTAAAGAAATTCTGTCAATATGTATGCTTGTATGAAGGTGAAACAACAAATCCCTTCATTATGTAAGTCAATACAGAACCAATTAAAAATGACTAAACAAAAATAAAAATAAAAATGTCATTGGAGATGCACATACACTTTGATCAAGTGATTTTTTTAACATTCCTATGTATGCTTACATGTATAAAACTTCTTATATATTTATATGTGACTGGGTGTGATATAAGTAATACTTATATTTCTTATTGGAGAATGATTTGTAATAGCAAAAGTACATAAACTCTGTAAATGTTCTTCAGTATGGGTATTATTCTGTTATAAATTGGAAGGTTATACAATTGTAAAAAGGAATGAAATGCTTCGTATATGGACAGGAAATAATTTTCAATACATATCAATAGGTGGTAATAGCTAAATAAAGAAGTGTGTCACGTGTCATGGTTTGTGTGAAAACGACAAGTATATGTTTGTGTATGGACTGTCTGTGGAACTATGCTCAAGAAATTGATGATATTTTTCTGAGTTCAGAAACTAGGTGGTTAGAAGATGGAATGAGAGGGACACATTTTACTGTATGTCTTTTAAGTTTGTATTTTATACCATGTGTATTACCGATTAAAAAAACAAAAATAACAAATCTGGCTTAAATTTCAAAAATAAATAAATAAAATATACAGTAAAAGAGATTATATAGCCCTTAGTTTAATTAAAATTAGTATTTTTGTTTCTATAAAATCTAAGGTGACATGCTAAGAAGTGTGAATTTATTAATCATCTAAAAGAAAGAAAAAGATCAGTAAAAATGACCACAGAACAAACAAGGGGGGGTGGATATAAAGAGCCAAGAAAAGGTTGAAAGTGAATCATAAAATTTGGTATAAATATTCAGAAAACTAAAGTCCATATATCCATCCATCTGTCCTCTGACATCACTTTATTGATCCTTCTAATAGAATTCATTCTATCCATTGCACTGATACTCTCAGAATTTAGAGTTACATTTATCAGCATTAAAATAAATTATAAATGTAAATTATATAGTGCTCTGCCTAAAATATGCTACTAACCCAATGAATGTTAGGTAGAAACTTATCGTCATCATTGTACTAAATTCTTAAACTGCAATTTCCTTCATTGCCTTCAGTGGGAGGATAGACACAGATTTTCTAATGACTCCTTTTCAAAAACAGTTGCACAAAGAGACTCTTATTATTCTACTTGTTTCCAAAAATCACTTGACTCTAATTGTTTTACAGATTCTTCACATGTGATCAGGAACTTGAAACATCTTGATAAATAGTATCTTTTAAATTATACAAAATGTTTGCAAAGGCTCTGCCTGATACCTTTATTAGAGCTGAATGTATATATTGTTGCTCTGATGTCTGAAACAATGGATCTAATGTTAATGTTAAAGTAATGTTAATTCCCTCTGTGTGCAGGAAGAAGCATAGGTAGGATAGGGTAGCAAAAGTTATGTTGAAGCATTGGATACAGAGAGAACAAACCATCAGGTTGCTTTGCTGCAAACAGCAGTGCTATTGTGCCTTTCTGCACTGGGTACGGCCAAATCTATTATGCACCAATTTTACTGACTTGAAAAATATCAAGCGGTAAATGGAACCTACTAGTTTGTTTTTAGTGACTCATTGATGTATATGTTGATGAGATTCACTGTTTCTTCATATATGAACATGGGCCAATTAAGTCTGATTCATTCCATTAACTTTCCCTATTCCATTCCTTCTTCCTCCATTTCCTTCCCCTTTGACTATTCCTCTGTTATTTTCCTTATTTCCCGTTAGCTTCCACATATTGGAGACAACACTCAACCTTTGGTTTCTTTTTCTTTCTTTCTTTTCTTTTTTTTAAAGAGAGAGAGGGACAGTGAGAGAGAAAGAGAGAGAAACAGAGAATCAATTTTATTTAGTTTTTCATGGACTTTCATTGCTCGGACACTTCATTGTGTATGTGGTGCTGGGGTTCTCACTTGCGTACGTGTGCGTGCAAGGCAAGCACCACATCCTCTGCACCACTCCAGTCCTCAGCCTTTGGTTTTTTGAGATTGATTTACTTCACTTAGAATTGTATCTTTCTGTTTCACCCATTTGCTGGGAAATGATATAAAGCTATACTTCCTTATGGCTGAGTAACACTCCAATGTGCGTAGATGCCACAATTTCTTTATTCACTCATGAGTTGAAGGGCACCTTGGGTGGTTCCCTAGCTTAGCTATAAACTGTGCTGTAATGGACATTGATGTGGCTGCACCCTTGTAGTATGTTGCACCCTTATAGTATGCTCCCTTTAGGGCTTTTGGATATATACTAAGGATTGGAATAGCTGGGTCAAATGGTGGACAAATTCTTAGTTTTTTGAGTAGTTGTACCAGTTTGCAGTCCTACCAACAATGTATAAATATACCCTTTTCCCCACAACCCCACCAACATTTATTGTTCGTCTTCTTGATCATTGCCATTCTAATTGGAGTAAGGTGAAACCTCAGTGTAGTTTGAATTTGAATTTGTGTAATTGCTAGAAATGTTGAACACTTTTCATATATTTGTTGACTATTTGTATTTCTTCATTTGAGAAATATCAATTTACTTCTTTTGTCCATTTATTGATTGGGTTTTTTTTTTTTTTTTAGTATTCAGCATTTTCAATTATTTGTATATCCTGGATATTAATGCTCTGAGGTGCAGGAGGCAAAGATTTTTCTTATTCCATAGGTAACCTACTATTTTTTTAGTGGTCTCTTTTACACCTTTCGGAATTTTTAACACATATAGAATAGATTAAACACTAGGTCATGGAAGGAAACATGAAAAATAAAAAGGATGAAATTTCAGAAATAGAATATGAAAAAGGAAAGAGATGTGTTTAAGTCACAACAAGTAAAACAAAAAAAGTGCTGTGCATGTAGCTCAGTGGTAGGGAGAGCAGGAAGTGTGACACCCTGGGTTGGATCCCAACATCACACACAAAATTGACAGTGAAACCAAAACCAACAGGACTGCAACATTAAGAATATTGTGTCAGCATAGAGGGATTTATTTTATATAGTTGTAAAAAACAGAAGATATCATATTGGAATGATTCCAAGAAATCATTAGATCTGTGTTTCAGATCATCTATGCTACCCTCACATATATAATATAAATGGACAGTAAGTAGACTTGATGCTGTTAACTTACAAAATTCAGTACAGCATGGGTCAGATGAAGTAGTGAAATCATCAGTGTACTGACACTGATAGGAATGGGAGAAATTGTATGGCTGTGCATAATAGGACTTAAAAGACAAAATAATACAAGCTAAACCATAAAGAAATGATTTAAACAAGTATGCAGTAGCTAGTTATTCTGAGTTTATCACTATCCAGCATCAACATGAATCAAAATATAGCATTGTACCTCAAAGATATGTACAAATATTATGTGACAATTTAAAAACTTAAGAGAGGGCTGGAACATTGGCTCAGTGGTATTAGCACTTGCTGGCAAGCACTAGGACACAAGTTCAAACCACAGCACCCGTACAAAGTGAAGTGTTGGAGCAATGAAAGCCAAATGAAAAACTAAAAATAAAAAATTAATTCTCGGGGCTGGAGTGGTGGCTTGGTGGTTACGGCTCTTGCTTGGCATGCGTGAGCAGGCGAGTTCAAACCCCAGGAGCCACGTACACAACGAAGTGTCTGAGTAATGAAGTTTACTTGAAAAACTAAATAAAACTTGCTTCTCTCTTTCTCTCTCTCTCACTGTCCCCTCTTTCTTTTAAAAAAAATTGATATTCTTTATCTCTTTCTCACTCTCTTTAAAAAATTAAAATAATAAAAATAATAAAAAAGAAAATTATACAGAGAGAGATAAAATTACTTGAAAATAATTTTAAGATTGCAAAATAACTTCTCACATTTGTTAAAAATCTAACAAAGACGCTTTGCAAATATCATTAATAATACACAGATTTTGTACGGAATACCTTTTTGTATGATTTGCAAGGAAGAAATTGTGGTCCATGAAGAGCAAGTTAATGATCACGGATCACATATGATCACATAATGAATCGTGTATTTAGAACCAGGACATTTGAATTTTATCCTAGTCTTTCTGAACTACTTCATGGTATATTTCATAAGAAAAGCTACTGAAGATGATATTTAGCTATGAATGGTGATTTTCATCATATTTATATACAGGCATGTTAGAATGCTTTTGTTAGTTAACATTTTCTCAAGCTGAGATTACTCATTCAAATATAATGCCAGGATTTAAGGCCATTTAAGTAATTCTAAATTTCTTTTTTTCTTTTCTTTTTCCTTTTTTTTTAAGAGAAGGAAGAACAGTGAGGGAGAGAGTGAGAGACAGGAAGAGAGAATTAGTTTTATTCAGTTTTTCATGTGGCCTTCATTGCTTCGACACATTATTGTATACATGGCACCAGGGCTTGAATGCAGGTCCTTATACATGTCAGGCAAATGCCATAATACCAAACCAGGCTCCAGCCTAAAGTCATTCTAAATTTCTAACTTTAAAAGTAGTTTATGACAATTTGTAGAATTAAAGCAATGGAGACTAGAGCATACATTCTCACAAATTAATTTAAGACAACTACATACATTGAAACAACAAAAAAATTTTTGATATGAAGACATACCAAAGTTTCATCAAGGAGAATCACTAGAATATGTACATGTGCATGTGTTTGCATATGCATATAAATACTATAAGAGCTTGTTAAATGTATTTTTTCCCAGTACAATGGTGGGATTGGGAACAGTTTTTGTGAACCCCAGTGTTCGAATTCTAAGTAAAAGTGTACAGAAGAACAGAAAGGAAGAATTGTCAATCTTTAGTGTAGAACCCAGGACAACAGATTCAATCCAAGTCAATCTTCCATTGCCTCCAAGCTTGCAACTTCTAATCTAGGTGTCATCCAGCAGAACTCAGGGTCCCTTGTGAAGCTGGAGCAGCATTGCAGAAAAGTTAGGGGATTCTGCAGATGATGTGGGTCATCCTCACATAGCTGCCCAGAACCACCAAGTGATACACAGATAAATGACAGTGATGTGTTTGCATCCCAGCAGTGCCGAACACATGGCACACACTTTACAGAACAAAAAGAAGGTGGCCACCGCTTTAGTTTTTCTGTGCAGTTCTCACAATGTCTCTTATGATTTATGCAAAGAAAAAAATTCTAATGTAGCTACTACGTAAATAAACACAATAAAAATCCACTCCAAAAGAATTTAAGCACTGCATAGAGGAAACATCATATGCCTTAGTCAGCACCAGCATACAACACTTTCCCTAAACTGCAGTGGCCTTCCACTCCACAGCAGTTCAGCATTCTATAATCTTGCTAACTTGTGCTCCTCATCATTCCTGACTTCTCTTCATATGAAATCAGCAATCACAATGCAGCTTTGTTTCTTGCAGCTAGTGTAATACTCATATCCTCACTACAACTATTATTCCTTGTTTCCTGTATGGCTTTATTTGTTATAATATTTTATGTTGTCACCAGCTTGGCTTCCTTGCTCAAAATATAATAGCACATGTCTTATATAAGAGGTAAAGAAATATAGGTGAGTTAATTTTAAAAGTGTGTGTTTGAGGGACAATGGTGAAATGTTCATAAAGATTCCTGGTGCTGTCTTCCAAGATGTTATACCTTACATTTTAAACTAATGTTTTAGTTTTATTTTTTGACATGATTAAAATGCATAAAATTGTTACCAAAAGTAGAATTGAAGCTTCAACAACTTTTATAACTTCTAGTTGAAGGAGTAAAAACAAAAACTATCTTCACATCCCATCAGACCTCCTTGCCTGGCAGAAAATACAGCCCACTCAAATCATAAACTGCAAGGAAAGTAAAAGTAAAAAGAGTGAAAAAGAGAAAATAATAATCATATTTAGGGAATATCATGATTTAAAGAATGTCTAGACATCCGGGAAACTAATAAAATGCTATCTCAAAATAGAAAATAAAAGGACTGGGGCTGTAGCTCAGAGGTAGAGTGACCCTGTATTGTTTAATCCTAATACCAAATAAATAAATACTAAAAATGATTATTTAGGCTCTAAAAATTAACTAAATTTGATATGTTTTGGAAATTATACTGCTATCTTCTCATTCCTAGCCTCCTCTTCCAAATTGCAATATTTCAACATTCAAAGTTAATTACTATTAAAAGTGCCACTACAGGGCTGGAGCGGTGGCTTGGCAGTTGTGGTGCTTGCCTGGCATGCGCAGGGACATGAGTTAGAACCCCAGCTCTATGTGCACAAATGAGTGTTGAATCAACAAAAGCCACATGAAAAACTAAATAAAAATTAATTATTTCTGTCTCTCTCTCTCTCACTGTCCCTCTCTCTCTTAAAAAAAAAAGTACCACTACAAATATACAAATATGTATAGAACACTATAAATTCATAAGGACCCCTGGCACTGCTCCTACTCTGTAAGATCCTGCAGGGGGAAGAAATAAACAGGAAAATTAATTTATGCTTGAAACTCATCAATTTTAAGCACTCAAGTTGTTTTCTTACAGTTCTTTGTAGTCTGCTATATTTATGACTTTTCTTAAAATTGTGTTTATGGTTCTGAAAATAAATGAAAGGTGTTGACATATAGCACTTCCCTAACTACACCTGCCATCTGATCAGAACATTTACAATAAATGACTTGGAAACAATTGTCAGTTTTATTTAAATTTGGTAGTTTCAATAATATGTCAAAATTTGAGATTGTCACCCATTCACAAAATTAAAATTGAATTACTCAGAATATTTAAGAAGTTTGAATTTTTGTAAATTATACAAATCCTGATACATTTAAAGAGAAAGTACTTCTTTAATTTCATATGACAAATGAAAAGGGGTCACTTAGGAAATATTATCCTTACCAGATAGAATAGTCTTGCTATAAATAAGACATGCAATTTTCTTTTGGATAAATTTACTCTGATTCTTATGTTGGAAAAATTCACTATAAGTTTGAAAAAAATTAAGCATATGAGCTTCAACAAATAGTAAAAATATGAACTGACTCATTATTAAATTTGATACATATATACCCAAATATATAGTTTATGCAATGCCTATTTATTCTCATTTTAATGTAATCCTGAGGGAAGTTTTCACTGGCATCTGTCATGCAGTACAACCAAATACGGTTAAATACTACTAAGCAATAGAGCTGATATTCTATTTGAGATAAATAACATGTATAATATCCCAAGTGGATTAGTTAAAGGAATAAGGTGAAATATCACAATGGTTACTGTAAATTCTGCAGTTATCATTTATATATATGATTAAGTACAGACTGGAAGAATAGAGTAGAAGGGAAGCAGGCATAAAGTTGTGGCCAAACACCTGACTGAATTGCAATGAAATTGAATTTATTCTGAAAAATGAGAGAGTCAGAATCAGAAAATATGGATATATTTAGTGAAAATGGACAAGTAGACCTAATACTAGGAAAAACCTCAATAAAGGTAAATTAAATTCACCTAATGAATCTTATCTCCATGATATTATATATTTGACATGCGTTTATCTGCTCCAGTGAGTAAAATACACATATAATGTATTTCAGTGTTTGGAAGAAACATGAGAGGATGACTTGATTTTTGAGACGTTAATGAATATTGTCCCTATCAGTAAAATTTCAAAAGTTAGAAATCAATAAATTTCTATGATGATTTGCAATTTGTGATTTGAACAAACAATCTGGTGCATTTGCTCTGATTTTTAAAATGTTTGGGCAGTCATTGATCAGCAAATTGCAATTCTAAGGAAACAGCTGAAAGATGAATATGAAAGGTCATTCTGCACTCAGATATTTACTCAAATAATATGGAAAAATATGGAATAATATATTTGTCAAAATATAATTAAGATTTAAACTGACTGAAGTGATAGTCAAATTTTCCCAACTAACCCTGGATAGTAAATTAGTATTTCATAGATATTAAAATAAAACATTCAACATTTCTGAAACCTCATGCCTGAGATGCCACATTACAGAGAGGAAGACATGTACGATTATTACTCTTTGCCATTATGAATAGTCTGTTAAAAGCATCTGTGTATTATTTCTCCATGGCCTTACATGAAACTTACACATGATAAAATAGAAATTGTTAGGAGTAGAATCTTTCAAATTACTAGTTAAACAAAATTGAGAATCGGACTTCACATAAAATAAAATCCTCCCGTGGCTTATTTGCTTCACTACATCTCAACTTCAAAAAACGCTGTTAAATGCATTCTCTGGTTTTCAGGGGCAGAACTCAATGCATCACACACCATTTTCTTTTTTTTTTAATTATTTTTTGAACAACCTTACACGATTTTAACAAAATAATATAAAATGTGTATAAAATGTGTAAATATTCTGGATATTGCAATTATCTCCAGGAGTGCCCCCCCCAATTACCCTCCCTTATACCTCCCTTCCCTTTCCCTTTATAATTCTAAAAAAAAAGTATTAGATTGTAAAGCATTACATCTTATCTGGATTTAACTCATGTTACTAGACCAACTTTCTCACTGTCCAGGGTTTAGTCCCCACCTCCACCTATGAGTGGAGACAATCGACCCTTAGATCTCTGGGTTAAGCTGATTTTACTCATCATGATCTCTTCCATAACCATCCATTTACCCTTGAAGGCTGCAAGGTCATTGTTTCTAATTGCTGTGTAATATTTCATGGTATAAATGTACCACAGTTTTTGGATCCATTCTTCCTGTGAGGGATACCGGGGTTGTTTCCATAGCTTAGCAATGGTAAATTGTGCTGCCATGAACATCGATATTGCTGTGTCACTGTAATGTGCTGATTCTAAGTCCCCTGGAAAGATTCCCAGGAGTGGAATAGCAGGGTCGTATGGTGGAGTCATGCCTAGTTTTTTGAGGATTCTCCATACTGCTTTCCAGAGGGGCTGTACCAGTCTGCAGCTCCACCAACAGTGTGTTAGTGTGCCTATTTCTCCACAGCCCCTCCAGCATCTATTGTTGTTTATTTTCTTCATCTTTGCCATTCTGACTGGTATAAGATGATATCTTAATGTGGTTTTCATTTGCATTTCTCTGATTACTAATGATTTAGAGCACTTTCTCATGTATTCATTGGCTTGATCAATGTCCTCTGGTGAGAAGTCTCTGTTTAGCTCTTTGGCCCATTTATCAATTGGGCTGTTGGTGATTTTGTAGCTGACATTTTTGAGTATTTTTTTCATCATGGTGTATTTACACACATATATGCGTATGTCAGACATACCCTATTCCCGGTTTTAAAATCCATTCTAGTGCCTTCACTGTGTGTCTCTCTCCCAAGACCCCTGTACAAGCTTTTTGTTGAGAGGAATGACATTCATTCAGCCTCAATACATAACTGGAGAAGCAACAGATGGAAGTTCATATGAAATGTAGAGTTCAAACAAGGCTTTGTTCAAAATCTCCTCATCATATATACTTGATCATAAAAAACATCTTTTTTTTTTTCCTGAAAGTAATTCCATTCGAATTACTCCCAGTACAAAAAGGTCATGATGACAGTTTGGAAGGTCATTTGAATGTGTTTGATTTCCCCAAAGTGACATAAATTTTGCAGTATTGGCAGGCTTCAAGAAGATATTTTTGTCACATTTTAGATGGAAAAAAATTATATCAATAAAATATTTTATTAACTCTGCGTATGATGTGTACAGTAGTCATTTGTTCTGTCAATAAATTTCTGATTTTTACTGTGTATGCTTTTTCTTCAATTGAACATATATGCAGCTACCCAGGTCCTAAGTCAGAAGCAGAAGGTTTTTTCTAACATTATAAAAAAAATTAAAATCGAAGAAAGCAGAGCTGGAATGGTGGCTCAGCAGTTATGGGCCCTTGCCTGGCATACGTGAAGACGCAGATTTGAACCCCAGCACCATGTACACAACTAAATGTCTGCACAACAACAGCCACATGAAAAACTACATAAAATTTATTCTTTCTCTCTCTCTCTCTCTCTCCCTCTCTCTTTTTTTTAAAAGAGAAAACAAAAATGTAACTAATAAAATGAAAAATTGATCAAAAGAGTAGTAACATTGTAGCTGGTGTAATACCTAAACTAAAAATGTTTCTACTACTCAGTTCATGTTTTGCCTGTATGTATTGATGAACATTATATGTTAATAGAAGAGGTTTGTTTCAGCATAACTTTCAGTTAAACGTAACATTTTGAACCAATATATTATTAATAAGACACAGATATAAACTTTTATTATATGTTGTGACATTTTATTACAGATTACACAATCAGATAAATTCTACTGGGATGCATTTAAAAATTCTACTGGAATACATTTGATCCACTACTTATTTATTTGAGTTTAGAGAATGAATTCAGTTATTTTGTTTCAATTTTACATTGTAAAAAAATAGTACGCATGATAAAAATAATTTTTCCTTATGAATCTTCTTATAATTCTGCCTAGTTTATCATTCCCAAATACAGTTTTTGCTTTTGAAGACCTCCTATATCTTGTTTTATATTTCATTAATTTCTGCTGTTGAACATTTTAATCTGTTTCCTTTTATGTGAGTTTATTCTATGACTCATTTTTCTGTGTAATTGATAGTCAATTATTTGAAATTTATCTTATTCTTTTTCTACATAAATATTTATTTCTACCAATTTCCTTTTATTTTTCATCACAGTTGCTGTATCACTGAACTCTTTTACATACAGAAGTTCTGTTATCCATTAGTTCTGAGGACACTTTTCATTTCTATAATGATTCTTATTTCACCCATCATTTATTATGTGTGATTTCAGTTCTCAGACAAACAGATTGCAATTTTTGGTATTGTTTCTTATTTAATTGAATTAAACTGAGAGAAATAGCCCAAATAATATAAATCATTTTATTGCTTTAAACTATGGCCTTTTAATAACTATAGCAAATGTTTGTATAGCACATTTTCCAAAACACTTGCATATATTAATAATTGAATCATCTTGATAATCTTGAAAATATGAAATTACGGTCTCTGTGTGTATTTAACTTTTTTTAGTACTGGTTGGTAAAACTCAGATAAAATTAATTTAGGGGACTTGTTCTATAGTAATATAATAACATTCTATGACTGAATTGTAACAAATTTCCTCCCCATTCCTTTAAAAAATAATTAAGACAACTCTACAGAGTGTTCTTGTATAAAGATGGGACATAAATCTATGCAAACCAGGTTTTCATGCTGAGAAAATATTTTTGACTATACTAATTTTCCCCATCACTAAGAATGGTTGAGTGTACCATAAATCAAATTCATCATCATCTCAGGTGGAAGGGAATGTGCTTTAGTGAAACTGATGTGGAACTGGAAACTTCCTTTTATTTTACATAGTAAGTGAGTAATTAAAATAAATGAAATATGCACAATCAGCAATAAACATTGAGAAGAAATTAAAAACAAAACTATAACAAACCTGAATGTGAGAACTAAAATTTACTTAAAGCACTCTCTTTCTGTCAAATTCTTTTGATGTCTCTTATGGTTTGAACTAACTTGAAGCCAAAGGTTCAGAAAGAAATATTGATTCAATCTACAAGAGTTGTCAGGGCAAAGTACAGAGCAGGGAAAAGCACAGAGTATGAGCAAAAGAAAGAAAAGAAGTAAGTGTGCCCATGAAGACTGCAGTTTTGCCACACAAGTACCAGTGCAGTTGATTCTACAACCTTAGTGTCTCATAGTGAGCAATGCATATGGACCAATGAGGATATGGATACCTTACCAAATAATTTCCACAGTCTAAGAAATCACTTCATAGACAGTAAAAATTCCTATTCAAATGAGAGAGTTTAAATTAGAATAGTTACATCAGAAAGTAGAGTAAAATTTCTTAATTCTTTAAATAAGCATCTAATATTTCTTATGCTCACATAAAAAAGTAAAAAATTTTCTATTATATTTGATATATATGTCTCAAAGCATAATAATTGCATGTGAAATGTGGTCTAATTCAATGACAATAGATTTTATAAAAGAAGATTTTAATGCAAATTAAATAAAATCAATTTCAATCTGTTTATAAAAATATATGTATATTTATTATGCATTTTCTCCCACATACAGATAAATGTAAAATATGAAATTATATGCAAATATATAATGCATATATGTACATATAAATTAAATATGCTAGGAAACAATCACCACTTTAAGCTGTAGATAGTCCTCATAATATTATCCTTTTAATAAACACCCTGGAAATAATCCTAAACATTTATAGCCAAGTGACATTCAAAAAAAAAGTGACAAGCACACACAATCAGGTAAAGATAGTCTGTTCAATAATGGTCCTGGGAAAATTGCATAGCTTCGTGTTGCAAAAGAAACCTCTACTCATATACAATATCAACTTAAAATGAATTACAATTCCAATTTAAGACCTGAAACTATAAGACTATTAGAAAAAAAACACTGAGAAACTGTTTTTGTGAAATTGATTTCCATGATTGATTTTGGATATGGTCTCAAAAAATAAAACAAATGGAATAGCATCAAACTAATATGCAATGGCTTAACCAAGAAATAATCAACAATTGGAAGAGACAACTTATACAATGAGAAAATTTTTGCAAACAATTCATCTAATAAAGGGTTAACAACCAAAATTCAGAAAGAATGCAGTTAACTCAAGAAAAAACAACAACAGCAGCAACATAAACTTATTTAATAATGACTAAAGGACCCAAATGTATATTTCTCAAGAGAAAAAAATAAATGGGCAACAGGCATATGAAAAAAGATTTTCAACATCATTAATCCATTAAGGACATCAAAGTTAAAAATATAATGATATATCATCCCAGTAAGTTTGTCTATTATCAGAAAGACAAAAGATACTAAATGCTAGTGACCGTGTGGAGAAAAAAATGCTGTGTGTACTGTTGGTGGGATGGTAAATTAGTACAGCCATTTTGAGAAATGATTTAGAAATTCCTTTAAAACTTATAACTACCACACAATCTAGCAAAGCCACTCCTGGGTATGGTTTAAAGGTCTATGCATTCCCATATGTACTGCATCATTATCCACAATAATTAAGATATGACAGATGCTGGAGGGGTTGTGGGAAGAGAGGAACACTTTCACACTGTTGGTGAGACAGCAACCTTGCATAGCCACTCTGGAAAGCAGTATGGAAACTCCTCAAAAAACTATGGTTGGAACCAACTTATGACTCAGCTATCCCTCTCCTGGGTGTTTTCCCAAAGAGTTAGAATTGGCATATTACAGAGATGCAGTTTCATCAATGTTTATAGCAGCTCAATTTACTATAGCTAAACTATGAAACCAACCCAGATGCCCCTCACTGGACGAGTGGATTCAGAAACTGTGGTACATATATACAATGGAATTCTACTCTGCTATTAGAGATAACAATATCATGGTATTTGCAGCTAAATGGATGGAGATGGAAAAAATTATGCTAAGTGGAATATCCCAAACTCAGAGATTCTAAGGCCAAATGTTTTGTATGTGGAAGCTAGAATACAATCAGAAACAGACCTGAAGTAGGCTAAGCTAATAACAACCTCAACATGGGTGAATTATTACATGAGCAGGGAGGAGAGCAAAGGGAGGGAGGAGTAGGAGGGAAATCAAGGCAGCTAGAGGGAGGGAATAAAGGGGTTATCAACCCAGTGGGGAAACTTTGACTTCCATGAAAAGTGCAACAAACATGGGGATAAAGTAGGGGAAACATGGGATGTTGGAAACCCAAAGAGGGGAGACCATGAAATGGCATCAGCCTTGGATTGCTCTGTCATTATTCATGTGATCACGATTATGTGGCAATGATTCCCTTCTATATAAAAGATATGCAACTAATCTAAATGTCCACCAACTGTTGAATGGATGAAGAAAATGTGATAAAAAACACCCTGGAAAATGATTTAGTCATAATAAAGAACAAAATCTTTTCATCTTTTATAACATGGTTGAAACTAGAGAACATTCTGTTAAGTGAAATAAGCCAGGTGCAGAAAGATAAGCAAAGGCAACATAACACTCATATGTGAAGTCTGAAGGAGTTGATGCCATAGAGAAGTATTTTAAACCAAAATGGTGATTTCCAGAATCTTGGGTGGATAGAGGAGAGGAAAACAGGAGACTCTGGTCAAACAATTACATTTAGATAGGAGGGATATTTCAAAAAATACATGTGACAAGACTAGGCAAATATTTATATACAGAAATTGCTAAATAGGTAGACTTCCAGGGGTCAGAATGGGATTTAAAGAATAAGAGCGAAGAGTGGACAAAAGGAGTTCCTTTTTTGAATTTTTTCACGTGAAGATGATGTTCTAAAATCTACTGGTGATGATTGCACCACAGTGTGACTATATGAAGGACTATGGGATGGTATATTTAAATGAATGAATTAAATGATACCTAAATTATATCTCTATACAATCCTTTTTGTAAAAATATAAATTATCCTTGTGGTGGGTTTTATAATTATGAAATATTCTCTTTTATTTTTAAAATTATTATTTTCTGTATGAACTCAATAGTTAATTTTATTGAATTATTTTATATGCACAAATTTTGACCTAGTCTCTTCTTATGGCCATTTTCTAAAAATAATTTTAACCATATCAGAATATCAAAATGCCTTTTTCTAAATGAATGCAGCAATGGAGTTTTGAGTATTTCAAGGATCTTTTCTAAAGTCATGCACCTGGAAAGATGAGAATTTCAGGCGTACTATCATTCCTCTGTGATTAGTGACCAATATGTTTTAATCCTGATATTATGATAGTAATATCAGAAAAAAATGTGTTTTCATTTCACAAAACCTTTCTTGGCATTCATTTGAATCATGATCAAAGCACAAATAAATGTAAAATAAATGCAAATAGAAGAATTAAATGGATATAATTTTTACTTGAATGGTGATTAAATCTTGAAGGAAGAAATATTTCTATTATGTAGTACTTAGTATTATTTTTTGTTTAATTAAATTTTACCAAAGACAAAATTATTTTCTAATAGTTGACCCCTTTGAAGGTTATCCTTCAGAATGTAGTTGTATTAAGTAAAATTTAAAAGTAAATTTTTATAAGAGAAATAATTTCTGGTAATGCCACATGTTTATTAGATCGGACTATTATGGTTTACATATGAAATGTCCCCGAAAAGTTCATGTGTAGGACAATGCAAAATCTTCAGAGAAGAAGTCATTAAGGTATGAGAACTGTACCCTCATTAGTGGATTGATGCACTAAATGGATCAACTCTAAGGCAACAGTAGGCAGGTAGGGTATAGCTGGAGGAAGTAGGTTACTGAAAGCAATGATTTTTCTGTTTATATTTCGTCTTCTGTGAACGGAGGTTTCTCTCTCTCTCTCTCTCTCTCTCTCTCATGTGCTTCTGGCTGTCACATTCTGGACTGCTTTCTTCTTCTACACCTTTCCACCATGATGTTCTGTCTCATCTTAGGCTCAGCACAATGGAGTTAGTATTCTACAGGCTGAGATCTCTGATATTGTGAGGCCCAATGAGCTTTTCCCTTTAAATGGTTTTTGTCAGGCATTTTGGTCACAGCTAGACAATGCTGACTAAAAAGTACTACAGAGATCAAATAACATTGCCTTATTTTATTCCATTTGTTATACATTCTATTGTCTCCAGTATAATTTAACTTCAATTTAGTAGCAAAATGTTGCTCCAGGCCCTGTCTACATTGGTTTCATATAAATCTTTAAAATCATTCAGCCCCAATTAAATGAGAAATCTTTATTTTTCTCTATGGTAATAAATCAAATGTTATATTTATTTGCCGGATAAAATCATTTTGATTGCAACCACATGTTTTATATTATACCTAATACTCAGCCCCATTCCCCTTAGAAGTTATACATCACAACTGATTAATCTTTTCTGACGTGATGTGACATGAATTTCCTTTATCTCATTTGAATATGCAGATATCATCTAAAAGGTTACTTTTAATATATACAATGACTTTTAAAAGTTTCTATGCATTTTCAATATTATTACAGGTTACAGAGATGATTTATTTTATTATAGCTACTATTCTTCCATTTATTTTCTTTGTTGCAATTTTATTTAAATAAGTCCACCTGAATGTGGAACTGATTTCCAAAGTTTCAAAATCATTATAATTGAGTGGAAGGTATTGGAAATTTCTGACTTAAAGTTTAAATCTAAATATTTCTTTATAAGATGCTTTTATTTTAATTAAATACACAATTATTAACAATTATTAATTTAAACTACTAAAATGTAGAAATAAAAAATCTAATTGTTGTTTGGCTGTGTTAAAGTGTGAAGGAAATAAAAATATATATATACATATATATACATATACAGTTGTGTATATGTTGTGCTGGCTTCCTGGACTAGACTATAGACATCTTCTGCTAAATGTAACAGTTTTCTGCAGTTTGATTTTCTGTAACCACCACATTGTCTCCTCTGATACAAGACTGAGAGGGATCTGCCTGCTCACTGTTCCACTCCCTGCTCCCTCTCCCTCTCCCTCAACCATACCCATATTAACCCTGACATGCCTGGATTCAGAGCCCAAGGCTTTGAGAGCAACTCCACTTGGGTCTGCCAACCTGAATAAAGTCTCTGCTTGCTAGAGTCTTTTGTCTGAGTTTGAATGTTGCCTTTCCTGCAGCAAAAGGAAGAGCATCACTGTTTAATGAGTGCCATCTACATCTTTGTGCTCAAACCTCAAACATCTTACCTAAGCACTCAGCACATTCCCTGTACTTATTTCATCTATTTTTATTTTCTTATTCTAATTACAACCAATTCTGCACTTTATATTAACTTATTCTCTCCAACCCAGACTACCAATGTGTTCTGTTTATGGCATCTGCTGTACACCTATACCATCCAATCTCTTTTTGTTGTTGTTCTGATACCATACTTTGTTAATAACCTTTAAAATCTTCAATGGATCCTTATCAAGGAAGATGTTAAACATCTGAAGCTTGGGTTCAAGGCACTGAAAGTAACATCTTCTCAAGATTACATACCTTCCATTTCTTTCCCTCCATTGAAAATGTGCTTCTGTGCAGCTCTGCTGCTTCATATGTGAAATTCCCCCTGCTGTTTCTTCTGTTATTTTGTCAGCCCATTACCCTTTAATGGAAAACTACTGTGCTCCTCTACTTTCCCCTGTCTAAATTCTGCTCTCTTCTTCATGCTCCAGCTAGCCTAAATCTTTCCTATTCCTAAAACCCATTTTTTAAGCACTTGAGGCAAAAATTTTATTGTTTCTATTCTAAATGCCTATGTAATTCAACATCTGTCTACATTTATGAATGTATTATTCACTAGTCCAAAGAACCATGGAAGACATTGCACAGGTTTAATTGCTAGACTGATTTTGGAGACCTGATTTTTTTCACCCTGCTTCTTTTTATAGTGGTTTTCTGACATGAAATATTATTTGATTAATTAATAAATAATAATAAAAATTGAATATTATGGCACCACATTGCATCACATATGCATTGCTTCTATTGAATAAACTTGAAATATTCATAATATAAATAAGGCCAAAATTGTGAAAAACCCATATCAAAATGAAAACTTTGCTATCATCCTCTTTATTTCCATTCCTTTTATTTTTTCTTGTGATTAAGCAATTACCGCAGTGTCTAACTAGCTTTCTTAACAATATATTTTCCCACCATCTTTGTCTTTCCCAGGTCTCTTACACATGAAGTGTTATTTCTTTTTAGATACTTAAGTTAAAAACATTTGATAATTTTCTATAATTGTTTCATAAATTTTTGCTAAGCTTTGAATGTCCCCACCAAAGCACAGGTTGAAATTTCAAAACCACTGTGAGGTATTAAAAGCTGAGAACCAGGTAGGACATTTAGAGGTGATTAAGTCTGCATTAACCTATTTGTTTATTAAGGGGTAATGAATTAGTGGGTTACCTTGATAGTTGGTTTGATATAAAAGTCAGTTTGACTGTTTCTCCTATCTCTGTTCATCTCACAAAGCGAAGCCCTACACTGATGCAATTCTGTAGTACCCAGCATTGAGAAGGACCTTTCACCAGATATGGGCCCTAAACCCTGAACCTCTCATCTTCTAGAACCATAAGCTAAAATAATGAAAAAAATTAAATTTTTAAAAATTTTAAATTTTAATAATTTCACATGATTAATCTAATTAATTTGATTTAATTAGTTTTATTACTTAAAATAATTAAAATTATTTATAAGTTATCCACTTTATGATGTTCAGTTATAGCAACTGAAAGTAGACTAAGTCATTGGTTAATACTATCTAAGCATTTATGTCACCATCAATCCAAATAATTCCCCACTCATTTGTCATCCATTTTTTCTTCCAGTACCTTTCAAGCTGTCATTGTAGTCCCAACAAAGGCAAATCCATGGTAGTCAGATTCATCCTTCATTACCTTCATTATTCCTTGGAGTACCCAACTACGTCAAGTATTTCATAATTTAGTTATTTTTTAGACTTTCTCTTTCCATTCCCCTATTTTGAATTTTTTCTAAAGAGTAAAAACAGAAATAAAAACCCACTTACAGGAAATAAAAGAGAAAGATTGTAGAACACATGCCCCAATTAGCTTCCCTTTATCATTTACATCTCTGAAAAGGTGCACCTGGCTTTTAACCTTATGCTTCATTGAAATTTCTCTATCCAAATTTAAATTTGACTAAACTTTACTTTTTATATATTCCATCCATCCCTTCAACAAATGCTAGGAGCACCTTCTGTTAGAGTGCATTTTAGATAAATTCCTGAAGACCATAGAAAAGGGCCTTTGCCCTAAGTGAGCTAACATCTGGAAGGAAGAGACAAAACTCATCAAACATTCTAACTTACAGCAAATATGGAATGCATAAAATTGTCAAGGGAAATGTGACAAAGACATGTGAACAAGGGGTTGAAGGAGGTGATAGAATTTTGTAATTCACTATGTGACCATACAAGATTTTATCATTTGAAACAGTGGCTAAAATCCTATGTAAATAAAGAATTCTGGGGTAGATAAGAAAAAAACAGGTATTATTACAATCAAGTGCCCTCAGTAAATTGTAAAACAATTTTAGGTTTGGATCTGTGTGTAATCAGAATTGAATGTCATAGTCAGAAGTATGGATTTTTTTGCTGAGTGAAATAGACAGGTGTTTGAGGTTTATAAAGAAATAGTATGATCTAATTGATATGGTAAAAAGAATTCTATTCATATGTTGAGAACACTGTGGGAGCCAAATTGGGAGATCAATTAAGAGATTCTAATCTCAGAGATGGATCACAGAGACCCTGAAGGGAAAGGAGGTATAAGGGATGTACAGATGAGGGATATATTTTGAAGCAGGATCCAGGAGAATTTTCCAATGACTTTTAGAGAAAAACTAAACACAAAACAGAGAACAAGGAGGTATGAACCATTTAACTTGGCTTCAAAAATTAATCAAAATGTTTCCTATAATTGAAATGGGAAGACATTACAGTAATTGAGTCTTTCTGAGTGAAAGATCACAACTTTAGCTTCAATTTGTTAAATTTGAGCTACCAAATCAATGGACATTTCACAGATTTTCCATGCATGTAATCATTTTGAGATATTCTTAAACACAAATGTCCAGTTCT
>PVKS010026380.1:0-28723 GCA_004027875.1 Aplodontia rufa | reverse complement strand
GACTGGCTTTCAACTTGTGATCCTTCTGCCTCAGCTTCCTGAGCTGCTGAGATTACAGGTGTGTGCCAGCACACCTAGCATTGGAATATAAATTTTAATGTCACAGAAAAAAGATATGAGACTTTTCCTAAATTAGTGTTAAAAGTATAATAGTTTTCTCCCTTGATCCCTTCCCCCAGTCTACTGTAGTCCCAAAATATTAAATGGAAAATTCCAGAAATAAGTTTGAAGTGTTATTACAATAATATATTCTTATAGTTGCTCTATTTTGTTATTAGTTGTTATTGTTAATCTTTTACTATGCCTAATTTACAAAGTAAACTTTATCATAGGTATGCATGCATAGGAAAGAACAGAGTGTGTATAGGGTTAGGTAATATCCAGTTTCAGGCATTTGTGGAATGTCTTGAAACATGTTCCCTGTGGATGAGGGGGAGTTACTGTACATAGATGAAGAAGTCAGGGGGATTCTGGAATTCCCCTGTGTTGGCATAGGGACTAGAACTTTGAGGAGCTGTAAACAGGAAGAGGCCAAAGCTGAGCTTCCACCTTCCCTCCAAAACAGCAAGTTCAGTGAGTAAACCCCAAGTGGGGGTAGACTCTGCATAACTCCTTCCTTCCAGCTGTGGATATTGTTCTTCAGCCATTTACTGAAGTGTTGCATCTATGGATTTAGCAACATTTCCCTTGAGTTTCCAATGCTACTGAAAGAGTGTTTGCCTTTTCATACTAATGGATGATTATCTTCACTTCGGAAAATTGCTTCCTCTGAATCATCCTTTGGGTTGTTAAGTGCCTCTGTAGGCACTCACTGCATTTAGGGTTGCAGGTGATTTTTAAATGCCATGTGGTAAAGTCAGTGGCAGTGGTAAAGTCGATGGCTGTGTGGCACAAAGCAAGGACTCACCCTCAGCAGACTGTTCCAGGAAGATGGTTCAAGGCTGTTGCCTGCTGCAGAATGCAGCTGCTGGTGGACCCATGCACTGGGAAACCCAGGGGTCCCATGTCAGAGCCAGCTGCAATGTGCTCATCCCAGAAGAGATGACTGTTACTATGGCCATCTGCATCTCTGCTTCCTTCCCCACAGCAGAATGGCTCCTGAGAGCATCACCCAAGTCTACACATTCTGAGCCAGCATCTGGGACACAAGCAGTTCAGCTGAAGCTGGAGTAAAGTAGTTCCTCATCAAATAGAGGGAGCAGCACTGTCCACTAGCTGGGCAAGCCATCAACTGCCTTCAAAGCCAGGCCCTGGAGGAGGCCAGTGGGGGCCCATCCACATGAAATTAGAGACCTTGGTGGGCTTTCCTTTCTGTGACTCCAGAGACTAAAGAGCCCAGCTCAAGGGTGTCCTAATATTTGTGGTACACTGCCTCCTTCTTCATTCAGGCAGTCCCAATATGCCTACAGGCCATCCTCAGGGGGACTCTTGGTCCAGCAAGGTTGCTCCTGTGCTTAGTGATTCAGCCATAAGACATACCTACGTGACAGGGCTCTCCTTCCAGAGAACAGCATAGATCAAAATATACTTAGAAAATGAAACCACTCTAATAATAGGCAGGTTGTTCTAGTTGAATCCTTTTATTCAAATTAAGCCTGTTTCACTGCAAACAATAACATTAACTCAGAATTACTTGATATTCATATTATCTCATAAGGGTAATGCAACTATAACTATTGTCCTTAGTTACTAATCATTCTTTGTTGTATGTTTGCTCATTCATTCATTTATGCAACATATATTTATTGAGGGCCTACTGAGTGCTAGACACTGTAGGTGCTGATGATACAGCGGAGAGCAAAATAAAGTCCCTGACCCTGCAGAAGTTAGATTCCAGCATGGGGTAGGAGGACAGCTGATAAACAAATGCATCTGCAATGTAAAATCAAGTAATGACATGTGCTATAAAGGAGGTGGGGTGAGGAGGTGGTGGGAGTGGCTATTTTTGATAGGATGAGCTCATCATCTAAGCCCCTTCCAGAGCACTGCCTCCTCAAACTAAGCCTGGCAGTACTAGCCCTGGCAATCCCCTTACTCACCCAGCAAGAACTTGGCATTTCATGTCACACCAGGCTGACTAACATGCCTGCTGGTGAACAGGCAATTCCTAGGAAAGGCACCACCTAGTGGTTGTAAGATGAAGTTGACCTGTATTTCAGTTGTCTATCCCATTGCCTGGGAGCTCAAATGTCCATAATTCAAGACAAAATGTAACCCAGCAGAGCACTGGGGACCAGCGCTGTTGTTTGACAACTGATTGGTTACATGCTGTTTGGCACAGCCACTGAGGTTTATCCATTTAAATATTTTCATTTCCTCTGCTTGGCCTAAAAACTAATAACCAAGGAGAAAGTCATTGATTAAGATCATTTCAAACTATTTACAATGAATTTCACACACACACACACACACACACACACACACACAAAACGCATGCACACACACACACATTCATTCACTCGTTTTTATGATCTAGTCACTAGAGTATGCTGGATATATTTTGCCAAAATGTTTGAGCACTTGTAGATCCAAGAGCTACTGACTTGGATTGTTTTCTGCTCCTATGTTCTTTCCCAGGACAGAGGATAACTTTAAGGTATAGTTTGGAGTTTTCTGTCTTTTACCTTTAAAATGCAAAAAGAAAAATAGAAACCTGAGCTGTTTTGATGCTGACTTTGCCTCATTGTATTAGTTTTGAGGTTGAAAAAAAATTAATAGTTGCCGAGCAGGAACCAGAACCAATACCACAGGGTGGAGAGAGCCCAGACATGTGTGCCACAACCATGCACTGCAGGAGGGCATGGCAGTTAAAAGGGAGCTTGTGGTGGCCCTGGCCAGGGCTGCTGTGCTGTGCTGACCTCTCACAGCCTTGTAGTAACCCACTGTGTGTGACTACAACTTCATCATCATCACAGGTGCCAACATAGCTGCGGGTACGTGATGCCTGCACATAATATGCAGCTAGGACAATGAGGCAAGAGGGTGATGTTGGCAAAGCAGGACATGTGCCCAGAACCCTGGTACCAGTTCCAGGGCTCAAGGGACGCAGCTTTCAGCAGCTGCATCAAGTACGTCCACTGACGAGTTGAGAATGTGGGTACGAGTTTAAGAGGCTGGGTAAACTTCACTCAGGGCTCCTCGTAAGGATCTAAGGTGACTCAAGCAGCTGTCACCCAGTATTGCTCCTTCCCCTGTTCCTAATGTGCTTTTTCTGAGAGTGCATTCTATTTACCCCAGTGAAATGTTCCTTCTCTAAGATTTAGGTTCCATCATGCGCGTTCTGTTCAAGATTCCCATTTTCTCCTCTGTGGTAACTGGATTCATATCCCAGTTCTGCCACTTATTAGCTACGAGTTACTTAACTTCTGGCTTCATCATTATAAATAAAGATAATGAGGGGCTGTAAAAGTGGCTTGGTGGTTACCATGCTTGCCTGGCATATGCAAGTACACTGCTTAAAACCCCAGCACCCACGTATGCAACTAGGTGTCAGAGCAATGAAAGCCATGTGAAAAACTAAATAAAAATTGATTCTCTCTCTCTCTCTCTCTCTCTCTCTCTCTCTCTCTCACACACACACACACACACACACACAGTCCTTCTCTCTTCAAAAAAAAAAAAGGTAATGATAGCACCTACCAGCTATGGCTGTTGTGAGAATCACATGAATTTATATATGAGAAACTCTTGAAACATTGCCTGGCATATAGTAAAGGCTCAATAAATGTTACCTGTTATCACCATCATTATCATTATTCATGATTAACTTGCACTTCTTGAGACTTGGAGAAGTTCAATACATACTTTTGTGTGTGTGTGTGTGTGCTGGAGATTGAACCCAAGGGCACTTAACCACTTAAAATTACTAAATCACTGAAGCTGGTCTTGCACTTGTGATTCTCCTGCCTCAGCCTCCCAAAATGCTGGAATCACAGGTGTGTTCCACCACTCCTGGCTCCCATATACATTCTTTAAAGTGATCTATATTCTTACTAGTTTTTTCCATTCCACCAAAATAGGATGTTCTTTAGTTATCGGTTTTCTTGTGGGATGTGATCTAGCAACAGAAGAGTGAGAGCTGCTGCAGGAATGAAAGACCATTGGCCTGATTCGAGGCCTCACGTAAAACTTTCTGAAAGCCTCTATCCTCCTGAGCTGGGAATGTGAAATAAGACCTCCTCTATCAGGTCAGGAATTGCATGCACACACACACACACACACACACACGTCGGTCAGTTCTTCATCTTGTTCCATGTCCAACCCTCAGCCCATGGTGCTTAAGGACAATGATCCATCTCCTTGTGGAGCCCAAAGTTACATATTCTCCAGAGCTGCCTTTTTCAAACTTGATGTTTCCTGCATGATGAAGTCCAATTTCTCATTCCAGGCAGGCCATGCCCTGAGCAATAATGAAGATATTCACTTTAGCAGGATGCAAGTAATTTGCATGACCCACTGTGGTCAGTGGGACAAAGCCTTTTTTTTTTTTTTTTTTTTTTGGAGACATGAGGACACAGGCCTGGCCAAGGAGGGTGTGAGCACTGTGCAGAATTTGCCTGAGAGAGCATGGAACTCAAATTGTAATGTGCTGAAGGAAGGTAGGCAGCCTAAAAACAAAAGAATTGCATCTTTGTAAAGCTCAGGAATTGAAGGGGGAAGCCAATAATTACACTGTAGCAAAATCAAGCAACATGTTGATCCAATGATCAAAATTACCTTCTGTAAGGTTAGAGCCGTGGCTCAGCAATTACAGCGCTTGCCTAGCATGCACAAGTACGTGGGTACAAACCCCAGCGCCATGTACACAACAAAGTGTCGGAGCAACGAAAGCCACATGAAAGACTAAATAAAATTGATTCTCTTTCTCTCTCTCTCTCTCTTGCTCTTTCACTGTCCCTCTCTCTTTTTAAAATTACCTTCTCTAATAAAGGACAGATGGATATCACATACTTCCGGATGTGATGTCCTAAGAAGAGCAAAACATCACCTATACCATTCTCATGCCAAGAATGTATAACCTCAATCTAAATACAAGAAAATAACAAACAGAAAACAAGAAATGGTCTGTTTAAAAAAGAGGAGGGGAAAATAAAACAAAAAGGGTAGGGGAATTGAAAACAATTTGCATTTCAACAAAATTATACATATTCATGCTTCACAAGGCATCATTAATAAAATGAAAAGGCTAGAAGGTAGAGCGGCGTCTCAGCGGTTGGAGCACTTGCCTAGCATGTGCAAGGACCTGGGTTTAAACCCCAGCACCACAAACACAGATGAAAAACTAAATGAAGTTGATTTTCTCTCTCTCCCCCTCTCTCTCTCTAAAAAGAGAGAAGAAAAGGCAACAAAGTGGGCAGAAACTTTTTACAAATCATATATCTCATAAGCAACATATTGCTAGAATATGTAAAGAACTCATACAGTTCAATAAAAAAAGATGACTCAATTTTAAAATGAACAAAAGGTGTCAATAGATATGTCTCCAAAGAGGACAATTAAATGGCCAATGAACATCTGAAAAGATGCTCAGAGTCATTAGCCATTAGGAAAAATGCAAATCACAATGAGATACCACTTCACTCCACTGAGATGACTAGAGTCAAAAAGATTGGCAATCTGAGCTGTTAGATCTCGGAGAATGTGAAGAGACCTTCATGCACTGCTACTACAGAGGTGGGATGCTGTAGCCTCTTTGGTGGGCAGTCTGTTAGTTCCTCAGAGCTCCCATAAGTATCTACCATATGGTAGCTACAGAGCTACCATAGGGCCCAGCAATTATGTTCCAAGAGAAATGAAAATGTATATACATAAAAAGCTTGTACATGAAAGTTTAGAACAACATTAGTAGTCAGAACAGCTAAAAGGTAGAAATCACTCAGATGTCCAACAACTGATAAATGGCTAAGAAAAATGTAAAATATCCATACAATGGCCATTATTTGGCCATGATGAAGTATGGATATGTGCTACAATATGCATTAACTTTGAAAATATTATTCTAAGTAAAAGAAGCTAGTCACAAAAGACCATACACTTTTTAAGTTTTATTTTTATGGGTGCATTATAATTATATGTAATAGTGGAATTCATTGTTACATTTTCATACACACACACAACAGAACAATACAACTTGGTTAATTTCATTCCATAATACCTCTTCTTTCCCTCCCCTCTTCCCTTCCTCTATTGTATTAGTTCTTTTCCCACATTTTTTAAGAGATGGGAGAGAGACTGAATCAATTTTATTTATTTTTTCATCTGGCTTTTGTTTTTCTGACACTTAGTTGTGTATGTGGTGCTGCGGTTTGAACCCCAGTCCTTGCCCATGCCAGGAAAGTTCTCTACCACCGAGCCCTTTTCCCCACATTTTTTATTGCACATTATAGTTGAACTTAATGGTGGGATTTATTATTACATATTCACACAATAAAATATAATTTGGTCAATATAATTTCCCCTTCCCTCCCTTTTTTCCACCCCCTGGTCCCTGTCCTCTATCCTATTGATCTCCCTTCAATTTTCATGAGATAACCTCCCCCACTTTCTTTTCCTTTTTCCTGTCTAACTTCCATATATAAGAGAAAACGTTCAACCCTTGCCCTACTGAGTTTGGCATATATTACTTAACATAATGTTCTCAAGTTCTATCCATTTTTCTTCAAATGATATAATTTCATTTTTCTTTATGGCTGAATAAAACTCCATTGTGTATATATGCCACATTTTCTTTATGCATTCATCTGTTGATGGACACCTAGGCTGGTTCCATGGTTTGGCTATTGTGAATTGTGTTGCTATAAACATGGGTATGCACGTATCTCTGTAGTATGATGACTTTAATTCTTTAGGAAAAGTACTGAGGAGTGGTATATCTGGGTATATGATGGCTGCATGCCTAGTAAAAAAAGACCCTACATTGTATGATTCCAGTTAACTAATATGACCAGAATATGCAAATCCACAGAGACAGAAAATAGATTATAGGTTATCCATGGCTGGAGAACTTGGGGAAAATGAGGAATTACCAATAATGGGTATGGAGTTTCTTTTGGGGTGCTGAATGTTTTTAAATTTTGATTATTGCAACAGTTGTACAGTTCTGTGAATATATCAAAAACTATTGAGCATATACTGTAAGTGAGTGAGTTGTATAGTATGCAAGTTATATCACAATAAAACAGCCTCTAAAAGATGGGAGTGGGATTGTATTTTTCAAAAGTATCAATGTCATAAAGGGCAAAGAAAATTCTGGAAATGTTCCAGGTCAAAGGAGGCTAAAGAGACATAATAACCAAATACAAAACCTGACCCTAAACTGGATCTTGTTCTGGAGGAATATGTTACAAACCAGAATGTGAATAGTCATGTAGACAAAAATATTGTATCGATATAAATCTATGAAGCTTATGTCTGTATTGTGTTTACTAAAGAAAAGAATCCCTATACTTAAGAAATACACAATAAGCATTAGAGGGAAAACGTCATAATTTTTGTATTTTACCCTTAAATGGGTCAGAAAAACTTGTGTGTGTGTGTGTGTGTGTGTGTGTGTGTGTGTGTGTGTGTGTGTTTGGAGAGGCAAATGGAGCAAAATGTAAGTAACAGGTAACCTGGGTAAAAGATATACAGATATTCTTTGTATTATTTTTGTTTTGGTTGCAGTTTTGAAATTGTCTACAAATAAAATGTTTAAAATAGCCAGGCATCTCTTTCCTATCTGGACAGTGCAGAGCTGTGTGAAAATAGGTCAGAGTGAATGCCGAGTGTGTTTGTACCTGTCTGTATGTCTGCATGTCTGGGAGTCCACATGTGTTCCCCAGAGGGCTTCACCTCTCTGCTGCATCTGCCCCAGGCTCTAATGCCTTCCCAGCAAGGGCCGCTGACCTGTCACTGTCACACCCAAGCAGCATACTTATTTGGAAGAAAAAGGTAGAGCTCTTAGGGCTTCGAAGGTGAACAGTGGTTACAGTGCAAGTTGCCCTGTGGGCTGTCACCACTCTGGCTGGGGCTGACGTAGAGATGTGGAGCAGAAGGTCAGGCCTAGGCTTTGCTGGCTTCTGAGAGGCTTGCTGATTTCGCAGATCTCTTTTCCATATTGGAAGGTTCTCCACCACCTCAGGAGGGCCAGTCTTGTTTCTGACTTCCCTATATGTGTCGGGGAAAGGAAGGAAAGAGGAACAGGACACATATTTAATGAGGGCTCACTTTGTGCCAGACCATCTATGTTTTATATGATATCTTTTTAAAATTTTTTTAAAGAGAGAGGGACTGGGTTGGAGCAGTGGCTTGGCGATTATGGCGCTTGCCTGGCATGCACGAGGATGCAAGTTTAAACCCCAGCACCATGTACACAACAAATTGATTCTTTCTCTCTCTCTCACTATCCCTCTCTTTAAAAAGAGAGAGACGAGAGAGAGAGAGAGAGAGAGAGCAAATCAATTTTAATTAGTTTTTCATGTGGCTTTCGATGCTTTAACACATCATTGCGTACATGGTGATGGGGTTCAAATTGCTTCCTCGTGCATGCCAGGCAAGTGCTGTAACCGCTGAACCACCATTCCAGCCCACATGATATCTTTTTTAAACCACACAGCGTCCTGTAAGAACTGGGGCTCAGAGATCGTTAGTTACTTGGCCAAGGTCCCGCAGCAAGCAAGGGGCAGAGCCAGATTCAAAGTCAAGCCTAGACTCTTCTTCTAAACTTGTACTAGACACTCTTCTTACTTCAGATACTGAGATTTCTGTATCCTCCACCCCATTCTCTCCTCTTTTGCTATGTAATTTGAGGTCAAAATGTGTCCTCACCCCAGGAAATGAAACCAACTCCTTGCTGACAGGAGTGGATCCAAAAGACTCAGCCAACTTTGGAAAATACCAGTAGGGCTGCCATCATCCCTGTTTTCTGAGGCCATAGTGTTTCTCAGAATCCCTCTGAAGAAAGAAGACAGAAAAATCTTTTATCTTTGCTTTACCCTGCCAAAGTAGACACAGTCTTCAGGGCTAGGTGCCAGGCTGTGGGCATCATGCAGCCAGAGATTCTGGCACACATCTGGTACCTGCAGCAGACAACTATTTGAAGAATCTTCCTTCCAAAGGAAATTATGAGGGTGGTGAGGATACCAGAGGAGGACTCGAGCTCTGTTCCTAGCGATAAGGATGGGGGTGGTGAGAGAAGAGGGTCTGGGAGGTGTTCATTCTTTCTTTGAAGGCATGGCGAAGGGCAACGCGTGGGTGGACAGGCAAAGGGGAAGGTCAGGGGATGACAGGCTCCTCTTTATCCTCTGCTTTTCTCCTCTACTTTTCGGGCCTCTCAGTCTTAGAACTCATCCTGTATCCCATCCTTAAAGGTCTGCCACTCTGTTAGCTGAAGACCTGACACAAAGGAGGGGTTCTGGGAGAGGAGGTTGGAAACCTGAAGCTGCTCACAGCTATCGGTGAAGAAGAGCGTGCCTACGGGGACATTAGTTCATAAGAAAGTGGAGCTGAAACACAGTAAGAATGTCATTTGAGCCTTTAGATCCAGCCATGCCTGAAGCTCCTGAATTTTTTAATGAAGAGAACCAAAAATTTTGCATTTTTGCTTAAGAAATTTCAATTTGGATTACTATCACATACAAGAATAACATGAAAAAAGTCCTAACTGAAAAAGCATTGGCTTGTCCGGTATGATTTTCAAGAATAGTTCAACTACAACAGCCAATGTAAGATGCAGAGAACTTCAGAATGGAGCTACCTGACAAGATAAGTCCAGAATCCAGAGACATAGGGAAAGAAAAAGCTGGTCACCCACTCTCTTAGGAGGCCTTGGCCCCAGGGAGGGGAAAAGATGCTGGTCTGACTTGTGTCCGCAGAGCTCTGTAGGGAGGCTTGGAGGAAGCATAGGTCAGGCCCACGTGGAGAGCGCAGCAACCCACAGATTCTCCTGAGCTTGTCCCATGAATTGGGACCTACCTCCTGCTGAGCCTGTGCTGTATGCCTGGTATTGTGCTATGTGTATTAATTTAATCCTCACAGCATCCCTGAGAGATAGAGATGGTACTGGCATCATTTTATAGACAAGAAAGTGAATGTTTATAGTGGTGAAGTCACATAGCTAATAAGTGTCAGAGCAGGAATTAAAATCCAACATATTGGACTCCAAAACCTGTGCTTTCAACTTCCTCCAAGATGGGTCAATGCTGCAGGGGAATTTGGCTATCTGGATACTTAATAATAATCTTTTCTTTTGGTGCATCCCTGGAGAGTTTACAAAGCACAACTGTATATGCAGTCTCACTACATTGGTTTTCCAGATGTGGAAACTGAGGCTCAATGGTAAGGAATGGCTTTCTCAGTCATTTGGAGAATAATCTCAAAGGCAATCCCCCTCAAACTGAGCAGGCAATTTGTATTTTGCTGAAACTCACAATATATGCACATGGGGAGTGCTGGTCTTACCATATTAACCCCTGCTTAAAGGCAGCGATTATATCAATCTGGCCAAGGAAGGTCTCAGACAGGTGAGGGGACCAACTGGTATTATGACCACAGATCCCATTGCAGAACACAAATCCCACTACAGCAAAGAGCTCTGAATTCACAAAAAGACTTCCAGCTCAGCAAGTCCCCATTTATTTTTCAGCAACATTTGATATGGCCAAATTCCAGTTCAACCAGAGAGATTCAGCTTCCTGGTGTTCCCAGGGGGATCCCGCTATGAAAGGAGCCCCTTTCTTCTGTCAGGCCATCCTCAGCAAAAAAGGTTGCAGGACTGAGCTGAGCTGCCTCAGGGATTCCAGCTCCTCCCCCAGAGCTTCTACCAAGTAGTTGTTTCCACCCAAACCACATGGGCCCTCACTGTTGTTCCTGTCCTGAAGCTTTGCCAAGCTCAGAGGCACCCGTCCTAAATAGACAAGGCAAAGCTGTCTTGCCATTCCCTGGGCATCCTGTGCCTACAGAAGCAACTAGGTAGGGATCCAGGCAATGGAACAGAAGGAGAAAGAGCCAGGGCAGCCACTGTCGTTTATCACTGCAGGTGTGCCAAGGGACTGGAAGGTGAGCAGCAATCCAACCCACCCGCTTATGACTCTGCCCTCTGCTTGTGGGGAAAAGTAGAGAAGGAATCTAGCCCTGGGACTTCCCTGAAGCCAGGTGAGTGGCCTTCTGGATTTGTTTTCCTACAAGCAGTTTGTGCTTTTAGAAACTAGGGCAAGTGCTGAAGGCAGAACAGAGGGAAAGAAGCAGGTTCATAAGATTTTCCAAGTCTGGGAAGGCAGGAACAGGTTCAAAAAGCAGATCCTAGTTCTATCATTTGCTTTTCTTGTTCACAACCTTAACTTTTTGCCACACATATACCAGTATTTATTGAGAATTAAGTACTTATAAATTAGGGATTCATGTTAAGCAAAGTGCAGACTCAGGCACCTTTTGGGGGTTCACAGTCAATGGAGGAGACAAATTAATCAAACAAAGGGTACTCCCATTCACACACAGGGAAATACCTAGCAGAAATACATATTATATGATCAGGGAGAATCAGGTCTGAGACAGCTCTCTTAAAGAAATGATAAAGGAGCTGAGGTCTGGAAGAAGTGTAGGCATTTACTGAAGATGATAGAAAAAGGCATCCCAAGCAGAGGGAAATTCAAAGGTAAGTCGTTTGGCAAGAGAGGGAATGGCTCCTTTAAAAGACTAAAATAAGTTCATTAGGCTGAAGTGAAGAGTCCAGAGGGGGCAGTCCATGCAAGAATGTGGGTCTTTGTCTCCTGAGCAGTAGAATGTATTTTGAGGTGCTTTTAGCAGGGACATGAAATGATGGCACTTAGTCTTAGAAGATTACTCTTGCAGCACAGTGAACAATGGATAAGAAGGGAACCAAGAAACATTCACAGGACAGTTAAGAGGTCTCGGATATTTCCCTGTAAAAGGGGATAATCATAATACTCTTTTTTTTTTTTAAGAGAGAGGGACTGTGTGTGTGTGTGAGAGAGAGAGAGAGAGAGAGAGAGAGAGAGAGAATATCACTTTAATTTAGTTTTTCACGCAGCCCTCGTTGCTCCAACACTTTGTTGTGAATGGAGTGCTGGGGTTTGAACTCACATACTCCTGCATGCTAGGCAAGCGTTGTAACCCCTGAGCTACCGCTCCATTCCCATAATACTCTTTTATAAGATGTTTCCAGGATTCAATTGTGTTTGAGGATCTGACTCATGGTAAAGTTTCAGTAAGTGTTGTTACTGTTATTTTTGTTGTTCTCCTCAGAGTACAGTTCTTTCTGATTCACCTTGCTCCTGTGAGATGATGGGGTGGACAAAGTAGTTGTGTGGTACCCAGGATGGAAACGTGGTTTGTACCAAGTTACAACATCAAGTCCAGAACCCCGAATGCCTGAAGGTCATCTCAGAATGCCTTGAAAGTATGAAAGATTCACAAAGAAAAACGGGTTCCCATAACCCATTCCCACAATGATGCTGGAGAGATGGGTGAAAGACACCCCTCACCCCCAACGGTAAGCTCTAGCTTTTTATGAGAAAATCAGGCACGTTCTATGGGTGTCAAGAGCAGGTGTAGGGCTCCAAGTCGCATGCCTTTCCGTGAAGGCGGGACCCTCTCCACTCCCAGGCTTCCGACAGGACCAGGCTGCCCTGCTTGGGTCGTGGGTGCCTGGATCCGGACACAAGGTGCCAGGAGGAGGAGGGTCCCCGGATGCCCGGCTGCAGCCCGCCCGCACTGGCTGCCCCCTCTCCAGTCACTTGTCCCCACGGGTGGGGACCAACTTGAAGTCGGAGAAATCCCGAGCTCTCTCAACTTCGGCGTTACCCGCGCCGCTTCCGTGCGGTGGGCGCGGGGCTTGGGACAAGGCACAGAGGTGCGAATCTGAGAAGCTGAGCAGTGGCGGGGGCCAGGACCCGCGACATGGCTCAGCTGTCGGTGATCCCCGGGTCCGCCACGGCGTGGACAGGTGAGCCGGAACCAGGGGCAGCGGCTGGGTGAAAGAGGCTGCCGGGGCGTTGGTCCCCACCGTCCATTACAATCCAGGGGATGCGCGGCACCCACACACGAGGGGTGCGGTTGGGCGAAGCGGCTGCGGTGGCTCCTTGGCCACGGCTCGCCGCTTGCTTGGTATTCTCGGCGGCGGGTCGTGCGGGCGCGGGCAGCCGACTCCGGACCCCAGGCGCGGCGATCTGGGCGGGGCGCTGTGCCTGCCCCGCCCCCCGCGCGCACTGGCTGCTTCCCATGACGTCACGCTCGGCTATAAAAGGCGCGGCGCGCGGTGCTTGGGGCGCTGGAGGAGCTCGAGGCTGAGGGCGCTGGGAACCCGGAGCCGCGGGGCCGGCGGTTCGCGGGCGCCTCAGCAATGTTTTACTCAGGGCTCCTCACCGAGGGCGGCCGCAAGGAGACCGATATGCGGGAGGCGGCGTCGCTGAGGCAGCAGCGCCGGATGAAGCAGGCGGTGCAGTTCATTCACAAGGACTCCGCAGACCTGCTGCCCCTGGACGGCCTCAAGAAGCTGGGCTCGTCCAAGGACACGGTGAGCCTCCACAGCCGCGCCCGCCTCGGGATCCCCGCCGCCGCCCACGCCCGGCCCTCCCCGCCGGGTCACCTCCGCACGGTGCGGCCCCGGCACAACAGCTGCTGCTTTCACTGAGTCACTGCCCAGCCGAAGCCTGCTCAGGGGGATTCCTCCCCTCCAGCAGCCCCTTGAGGGCTTCGGTTTCTCTCGGGATGCCGTCGTGCCTTCCGAACCTGCGCTGGCTCCCGCGCTGCCTCTGTGCGCGGTGCTCTCCTTTCGCATGGAAGAGACCCTGCCGCCCTACCCTCTTGCCCTCAGGTCCCCTTTCCTCTTGAATTTGGTTCGCGCTGCTTCCGCCGCCTCACAGGCTGCGTGACAGGTTCTGTGACCCAGACAGAGGTGACTCCTAATGGATGAGTGGCGAAAAGAGTGGAAAAGGGAGGTTTCTTGTCGGTCACCATATCCAGATGACTTTTTGTTCACTCTGTTGTCTCTCCATGCAGAATTTACTGCTTTTGGTTTCCTGGGTGGGGAGACAGAAAGGGGAAGGTTCCTTGAACCCCGGACATCTTTGATCTTCCTCCAGCCCTCTCCCACAAGGTGTAGGTAGGGGAAGGAAGCCAGGCTGCTCCAGCTCACTGAACAGCTAATGTGTGTGTGTAGTAGTTGGAGCTGGGGCTAGTGCAGCGGTTTTTGTTTGTTTGTTTTCTGGCAGAGTTGTTCTTGCATCTTGGCGTTAAAAGTCCAGCCGGGGTCCTAGGTTCAAAGACCATCTATAGAATAGGGATGGATGAGAAAGGTTACCAAATAACAATATTTGAATCTTATCCCTCAGTCACTGTAGTGGTGATGGGCCAAATTTATGTTTAGCTTTGTACTTTTATCTGGAGTTTTATTAAATTCACAATCAGTTTATTCATCTGGGAGTAATTTATGATGCACTAATTAAATGTCTTTTACAAGTGAAATTAGTGCTCTACATAATTCTTCTAGCATTACACTTTGAGCTTTGGAAACATTTAATTTTGGATGTGGTTGCTGGCTCTGGTTTACTGAAATTGCCATTCCTGGACCCAGGATGGCAACAGAAGGCAGAGCTTCTGGATCTACATTTTCTTTTCTTTTTAAACAGCTCTAATGACACATCAATACCAATCAAAATTTCCCTCACTGCCCTTGGTGATTTACATGCTGAGAATATCTACTCCAGTCATCTTTCTGTTTTTAAAACATTTTTTCTGCTGAAGCTACAGAATAGTTGATCTGATCATGCTAATTCAGAGTGAAATATATTCCTACAAAATAACTCTCTTTTTCCTTCTCTCACACTAAAGCAGTCTAGATGCATTTAGTAACCCAGATTCAAGTCTTCAATTCTTCAGATCAAAACAGTCCTACTTCCTGCAAGCTTCAGAAATCAACAAAGAGGGAAGTATTAGAAGGAGAATTTAAATGTAGACTTTTTTTCATATTGGATTTCAGATTTCCACATTTGATTGTCCTGGGTTGTCAGGGAGTTCCCTCCCCCCAAAGAACAGTCTCCTTCCTAAGATTCATTATACTACTTCATGCTATGTAAGAAGAATTTCATCTGCTTTTCTGACTCAGGCCTGCCACAGTTGAGCCACCAGGAGCTGATGGCATAAAACATTGCATTAGCTGCAAGAGGAAGCATCCTCAAGAAGCAGGGTATTGCTGTGTATGTGACACACAGCAGTTGACTGCAAAGCTCTGAGCCATGGTTCACACTTTCTGAACCCTATTATCATGGAATTAATTTCACTCTTTCACTGTTCTCTCACCTTTAATGTGCAAGTTATTGCACAGAAAAGTGAGAACAGGTCACAGAAACCAAGGCAGACTGAGGTAGGGGTGGGAGAGCTACAGTCCTGGGGCGAGACCATGCTCTAAGCTCTCTTGGAACTGATTTTGTGACCTCAATACAATCAAATACCTTTAGAACTACATCTTTATCACTTCACTTTGTAAATAAATCTGGCAGGATAGACCAGTGTTGATTCCATTTTCTCTTACTAGAAATGTGGAGAATGTTAAAAATCAGTTGAATAGTTCTTATTTAAAGTAGTTTTATTAAACAATCACAATAAAAAGGGGACAAGAAGAAGAGTTTGGGGGGAAGAAGAAAAATTAACTTTTACTGACTCTGAAGTTTTTTTTAAGAGAGAGAGAAGGACAGTAAAAGAGAGAATCAATTTTTATTGAGTTTTCACATGGCTTTCATTGTGTACGTGGGTGCTGGGGTTTGAATCCGTGTACTTGCGCATGTTGGGCACGCACCCTAACCATGATCCACCACGCTAGTCCCTGACTCTGAGGTTTGAGCAGTGTGAAGGTTGTGGATTGTTTTCCTCATACTAGTAACCTATGTTTGAATCATGCTGATGACTTTTCTGAATTATCTACCTCATACCATGCAGTTTCTATTCACTAGTTCCAAGCCTGTCAGCCCTCTTTGATTTGGCAGAGGGTACCTTTCGGCAAATAAAGGTGGTCGTGTTCCTCTGGCTCCAGGAAAGTGCCTTTGCCTCATTCTTCTGTATATTGAATTAGCTGCTACGAAGTCTGCTATGGAAATTAATCTTGTTTCTTATGCTTAGCTCTCTTATTTTGTTTATTATTTCATTGCATTGTTTATTTTGTATTAGATTAAGAACTAAAGCCAGAGATATGATTGAGTAATATTGTATTTGATTTTTTTTGAACCTTGATGCAGCTAGAGGAAAAACATTCTTATTCTTGGAGCCTTGCCTATTGTAATTTCTCTTTTTTTAGGTACCAGGTTCATAAAAAGTTTTTCTCATTGTATAATAGACTTTTTAATTTTTAAAAAATCATGCTATGATAATATGCTACCTTTCCAAAACTGTATTACTACTGATCTATATGAATTAAGCCATGTCCTTGTCTGGTAGTAGGGAGTTTTTCTTTCCTACCTATTATTGATTCTGCCTATAGCCAAATGCTTTATTTATACTAGTTAGGAATGAAGGCCAGGGCTAGTGTGGTAGAACAAGTGAGGCAAACTGAATATGAAATACCTGATAGAAATCACTCAGTCAGAGAAGCCAATGGTGATGCTCTATAGTTTAGTTACCCACAATACCACAAGTCTAGGGCTTGAGAAATTTGGAACCTTAGGAGAGGAGCATAAAATGTAACACCAGGATCTGGCGCAAACTGATGGTTTCCAGAAGTGTAATGCATCCTAGAGATAAGAAAAATTTGAACACTTTCTGTGTTCATGATATAGTTTAGGTGCTAGGAGCACAAAGATGGAGATAGAAAGATTTCTATCTATAAGAAATTTTTAAGTTAGGGAGGATAAGACAGATTAGTTCATTTATTACACAAATATTTATTGAGTATCTACCACACGTCAGGCAGTAATCTAGGCATTGGAGATATAATGATGAACCAGAACAGAGTTCCTGATGAGGAACTTGTATTCTTGTGGGGAAAGACGACAGAAAATAAAATCAAGTAAATATTTAACATATGGTGTAATAATCAGTACTATGGAGAGAATAAATTTGGGTTAGGGGAATAGGAAGTGCAGTGGCCAGGGTCAGGTGGGAAAAAAACCTTGTTATTTCTTACAGAATGGTCTAGAAAGGCCTCTCTGATAAGATTACATTTGAAGAGATGCTGAAGGAAATGAAAGATAAAAGTATCTTTGGAAAGAGTGTTACAGGTAAAAAGAATAGCAAGTGCAAAGGCCTAGGTCCGTATACTTGATATGATTGAAGAATTGTGAGAGCCGGTGTGGCTAAAGCAAAATGAGCAAGGGTGAGGGCTACAGGAGATAAAATGAGATGTGCAGTGATAGGCTAGACTGCTTATGATCTTCTGGGCTATTGTGTAGGCCTTGGGCTTTTATTTGAGATGGGAGACCAGCGGAAGATTTTGAGCAGAGGGCTGACATGACATGACTTATTTTATTAAAAGATTACTCAGGGGCTGCAACAGTGGCTCCACAGTTGGAGCACTTGGAGCAGTGGTTCAGCCGTGGGAGCAATTGCCTGGCATGTACGAGGACCCAGGTTCAAACTCATCACCACATACACAACTAAGTGTCAGAATCAAAGGCCAGATGCGAAAATAAATAAAATCGATTTTCTCTTTCTCTATCTCTCCCTCTCTGTATCTCTTTAAAAAAAACCAGATTACTCAGACTATATGTGGGGCTTAGACTATAAAAGGTAAAGAAGCAGGGTAACTGATCAGAAGACTATTATAATACAGGTGAGAGATGGTGGTGTCTCAGAGCAGTGTGGTAGCTGTGAAGGGGACAAGAAAAGATCAGATTTTGGATACATTTTGAAGGTAGAACTGACAAATTAGTGGATGGATTGAATGAAGAGTCTGAAAGAAAGAGTAGTAAAGGATGACTTCAAAGTTTTTTACTTAACATTTGGAATATTAGAATTATCATGTACTGAAAAGGGTAAGAAAACAGTGGGAACAGGTATGAGATAGAGGGAAAAAACAGGAATTTTTGAACAAGTTAAGTTTGGGTTATTATTCAAATGTAGATTTTTTTAAGAGAGAGGGAGAGAGTAAAAGTATCAATTATTTATTTATTCATCTGGCTTTTGTGTTTTGGACACTTAGTTGTGTATGTGGTTCTGGGATTCAAACCTGGGTGCTTGCACATGCTGGCAATTGCTCTAACCACTGCACTGAACAACCACACCAGCCCTCAAATGTAGAATTTGAATAGACATCATGCAAAAAGATAAATAGCATCACCAGGAAGCCTTTTTTTTTATTTGTTCAACATAGTCTTACATAGGGAATGGTTATTACACATTCATGAATATATAGATATTGACAAAGTAAGTTAAGGCTAATCCTAGTCCATGGTCTCCCTGCTTGGACCACTCCCTGCTCCCATGTCTCCCCTACTTTACCCCCATGTTAGTTGGTCTTCTCATGGGAGTCAAGGGTTCCCAGCTGCATGGATACCAACCCTACTTCCTCCCTCCATCTGCATTGATAACCTCCCTAATCCCTCTCTCCCCTGCCTGCCCTCCTCCCCCCTCCCCCCCCACCTCCAGCTTCATGGTTATGGTTCCTCCTGCTTATGTAAAAATTCACTTATGTTGAGTTTATTTTTGAGCTTAGTTAATGTTCAATCTGTCTTAGATTTTACTCTCGCTTCCACATATGAGAAAAACATTAGGCCCTTAAGTCTCTGAGTTTGGGATATTTCACTCAGCACAATTTTTTCTATCTCCATCCATTTGTCTGCAAATGCCATGATATTGTTCTAATAGCAAAGTAGAACTCCATTTGTGTGTGTGTGTGTGTGTGTATACATATACATAATACATATACATATATGTGTATATATATATTCTCACAGTTTTTGAATACACCCATCCAGTGAGGGGCATCTGGGTTGGTTCAATAGTTTAGCTATAGTAAATTGAGTGGCTATAAACATTGATGTAGCTGTGTCTCTGTAGCATGCCAATTATAGCTCTTTTGGGAAAATACCCAGGAGTGGGATAGCTGGGTCATAAGGTGGTTCCAGCCCTAGTTTTTTTTTTTTTTTTTTAAGAGATAAGGACAGTGAGAGAGAGACAGAGAGAATCAATTTTTATTGAGTTTTTCACATGGCTTTCGTTGCTCTGACACTTAGTTGTGTACATGGGTGCTGGGGTTTGAACCCATGTACTCGTGCATGCTGTGCAAGTGCTGTAACTGCCAAGCCACCGCTCCAGCCCCAGTTTTTTTGAGGAGTCTCTACACTGCTTTCCAGAGAAGCTGTACAAACTTGCAGTCCCACCAGCAATGTGATAGTGTTCCTTTCTTCCCACAACCCCTCCAGTATCTGTTATTGTTCATATTCTTCATTTTTGCCAGTGAAGTTTTGATTTGCATTTCTCTGATTGCATTGTGATGTAGAACATTTTCTCATATATATATGGGTGTTTTGGACTTCCTCTTTTGAGAAGTTTTTATTTAGTTCCCTAGCCCATTTATTGATTGGATTATTTGTGGTTTTGGTGTTGAGTTTTTTGAGTCCTTTGTATATTCTGGATATTGCCGGGGGCCAGCCCCAGCTGAAATCAGGTCCCCAGGGAAAAGTGGAGTCGGCAGCGCGGAGGACCGGCTTGAACCTCCGGGACAAGTTGCAAGCAGACACAGTTCCCTGCTTGAGCAAAATGCCGACTGTTCTTTATTGTTGAACATTTTTATACAGGTGCACAAACAAGACTTTCATTATCTGCTTCATTATATAATTCTCTTTTTAGTTTCCCAGCAAACTTAACATTTCAGCCATTAGTACAATTTATGTCTTCGACCTTCCCACCACATAGACCATATGTAACTAATTGATATAAACTGTTGCCTTCTTCTCTTCAGAAACTTCTTCAAACCGTTGCCTCACTTGATAAGAGAAGCGTTTGAAGTTTTTTGTGCTACGTTAATCTAGAAGCACTATCTTAGCATAAGTGAAAAGTTTCTTATTAGCTAGGGACCAAATGTAACTATTTGGTTCAAACTGTTACAGAGCACCAGACAAAAAACTATCCACTTTATCATAATGTCATGGTCAAATCTTCATAGACTGTTTCATGTACTGCATAGAGAAGCTTTATTTTCTAAAAGAATAATATTGTACTTAGTTCTTTAAACCTGCTTTGATCAAACACTTCCCCAAACTACGTCTCCCTATTTTTATCCAGAGGCTACTTAATTAGCTAGACTACATTATAGGCTATTATACCCTTATACCCTATTAACTGCAGACCTAAAATTATGTCACTGTGACCTTACTAGATATATTATTGTTATCCTAGGTCCTATAATTGTTAATTCTATAAAATATTTGTGCTTCTTAATCTATGGGCTAAGAGCTAAGCTCTAACTTCTACAAAGACAAGAAAGGCAAATGTGACTTATTTACTGCTAAGGGGTCAAAACTCAACCTCTGCAAGAACAGGAAAGATAAACATGTCTTTCTGTAGATGTTTCACGTATCACAGTTTCTTTGTTCCTTAGTTCTAATTATTTTGCTTTTTATATCCAATTTCATTTTAAAGCCAGTATAGCTTTATTATCCATGATTTCTATATGTGTTATTACTAATACTCTTCTCAACAATCCACAACAGTAGTTTGAGTGAAGCAATTCTTATAACAATCAGAAAGTTTCCAGTTTAAGTAAATTAATAATACATATAATTACTAAAACACAGCCAATTTCTAGAAGGGATGGTTTTGGCAATCTCCAGGGCTGGCTTTGCCTAGCCCATCCCCAAGTCTGGACTTTGTCAGACAGAACTTCGATGGACATTGCCTCCTCCAGGATATTAGCTCTCTGTTGGAGGTATAGCAGGCAAAGATTTCCTCCCATTCTGTAGGTTCTCTCTTGACGCTCTTTACTAATTTTTTAGTGCAGAAGCTTTTCAGTTTAATGGCATCCCACTCATTTATTCTTGGCTTTAATTCTTGTGCTATGGGAGTCTTGTTAAGGAAGGCAGCTTGGACACCAATGTCGTGGAGTGTTGATCCTATTTTTTCTTCTAGCAATTGTATAGTTACTGGTTTAATTTCTAATTCTTTGATTCATTTTGATTTGATTCTTTCTTATGCAGGGTGAGAGATAAGTACCTAATTTCAGTTGTCTGCACATGGCTATCCAGTTTGTCCAGCACCATTTGTTGAACAGTCTGTCTTTTCTCCACACTATATTTTTTTAAAGAAAGAGGGGAGAGAGAGAGAGAGAGAGAGAGAGAGAAGCAATTTTTATTTAGTCTTTCACCTGACTTTCATTCCTCGGACATTTTGTTGTGAATGTGGTGCTGGAGTTTGAACTTAAGTACTCGCGCATGCAGGCAAGTGCCATAACCACTGAGCCACCGCTCCAGCCCTCCACACTATGTTTTTGCCCCCTTTGTCAAATATCCAATGCTTAAAGATTTGAGGGTTTGTCTTGATATCTTATAGTCTGTTCCATTGGTCTTCATGTCTGTTTTGATACCGATACCACACTGTTTTTGTTACTATAGCCCTGGAGTATAATTTCAGGTCAGGAATTGTGATACCTCCAGCTTTCTCTTTCTTCCTTAGTAATATTTTGGCTATTCTGGGTCTTCTGTTATTCCAAATGAATTTGAGAATCGCTTTTTTTCTATATCTGTTAAGAATGTCATTGGTATCTTGATGGGGATTCCATTCTATGCAGGGCTTTCGACATTGGTGTTGGCACCTCCTTCCTTAACAAGACTCCCATAGTGCAAGAATTAAAGCCAAGAATAAATGAGTGGGAATGCCATTTTAATTATATTGATTATGCCTAACCAAGAACATGGAACGTTTTTCCATCTACTTAGGTCTTCTGCAATTTCTTTTTTAAATGTTCGATAGTTTTCATTGTAGAGATCCTTTATATCCTTTGTTAGACTGATGCCCAAGTATTTTATTTTATTTTTTAGATTATTGTGAATGGGCCAGATTTCCTGATTTCTTTTCAGCACCAGGCAGCCTTTGCTAGTTGCCAAGATGTTATTGTCAATAAGTGTCAGAGGACTTTAGCGGAAGAATTCATTACTCTGGTCTGGTGTGAGAATAGGGATGGAGACCAACGTCTGATTACAGCTTCTCTATTCACTGTGAGCAGCTGTCTGTGAGATGGTAGAGAGAGAAGGCTGCCTCCTGAGTGTGCTCTATGGAACCGCAGAGTAAGAGGAATTTTACAGGTTATTCGCTCCAGTTCCTTACCCATTTGTAAATCCTTTCTGACAAAAATGCAGCCTCTATGTGCAGCTGAGAAACTTCCATCTCAGACAGTCCACAAGCAGATTACAAATCTGGAAAAGGCTGTTTTCTTTTAAATAAAATGTCTGTTGGGTCATGGAGCAATGGTAGAGAAACAGAACGCAGAAGGCCTGGGGCAATGTAACAACCTGCTTTTGGCAAATTCCCATGTTTTTGAGCAACTGCAAATATAAGGACAATCTGCGTTAGGTTCACATAGGGAGGGATGGGTCATGTGTTGCATATTCAGCCAGTAAGCAAAGAAGAGAAGGCAGAGATATTAATGCCATTTTAAATGTCCAAGGTCAGAGATAGAGATATGTATATTGGGCTTAAATTAGGAGACCATATTATCTGTAGAATATGTATAAGTACATATTCAGTCTGGAGTAAGACAATTCAGGCCCCCCCCCTTTTTTTAAAGACAGAAGGATAGTGAGAGAAAAGAGAGAGACACAGAGAATCATTTTTTTTTATTATTGAGTTTTTCACATGGCCTTATTGCTCCAACACTTATTTGTGTATGTGGGTGCTGGGGTTTGAACCCGTGTAGTTGCGCATGCCAGGCAAGCACCGTAACCACCGAGCCATCTCTACAACCCCAATTTCAGGCCCTTTTATGGCAGGAATAGTGAATGGTATCCAGCTTTAACTTTAGACTATGCATGAGACTTTAAAATACATATATACTTACATAAATACTTGTAACATTTGACAGGGTATTAAATGCTTTATATGGATTATTTCACTTAATCCTCAAAAAAGCATTATGACCAGAGTGGGGGAGGGAATAGGAAGGATATCTTGAAGACTGGAGGGAGGAATATGGGAGAATCAACTCAGAAGGAGATCTCTGACCTTCACAAGAAGTCCATTTAACACAGGGCTTCTTTGGAGGAAACATAGAAACATGGGGAACCCAAGGGGGGAACCATGACATGGCATCAGCTTTGGCTAACTATGTAAATATACATTGGTTCTTGATTGTTTGATAATGATTCCTCCTCAATTGTAAGTCCATATTCAACTATAAAAAAAAGCATTATGAGGTACTTAGTAACTTGAACTTCAAAGTGTATGCTTTTAGACACTACTCAAAATCAGGGGTTGGCAATTTTTTTTTCTGTTAAAGACCAAATAACACATTTTCAGGTATACAGGTCAAGCTGTCTTTGTTTCAACTCTTTAACTCTCTTCTTGTCTGCAAAAGGAGACATGGACAGTAAATGAGTGTCCCAATAAAACTTTAGTTATAAAAACAGAGAGCAGGGGGCTAGAGCAGTGGTTCAATGGTTGGAGTGCTTGCCTGGCATGCATGAGGACCTGGGTCCTTATAACCTGGACCACATAACAACTAAGTTTCAAAGAATCAAAAGGCAGATGTGAAAATAAATAAAATTGATTCTTTCTCTCCCTCTCTCTTTCTTTAAAAAAAACAAAACAAAACAGAGACCAGGCCAGATTTAGCTTGTGGGATATATTTGCTGACTCCTTGGTAACTCTAGTTGTATGATTTGTTTGTTTGTTTTTTGTTTTTGTAGTAATTAGGATTGAACCCAGGGGCACTCTGTCTCTGAGCTACATCTCCAGTCCTTTTTATTTTGAGACAGGGTTTCACTAAGTTGCCAAGACTGGCCTGGAACTTGCAATCCTCCTGCCTCAGTGTCCTGAGTAGCTGAGATTGCAGGCATGTGCTACCATACCTGGCTCTAGTTGTGGTTTTAATGCTTTCTAAAGGCCTTGTATTTCTTCTCTGGGAATAAAGACTTCTATCATTTATCCTATTTTCCAGTCTGGTCTGTTCTGAGCACTACAGAAATCCATTAATTTATTTTGGTCTGGGTTTAGTACAGCATGGATTAAGGAGTTGAGAAAGTGGCTTTACTAAAATCATGATTCTGTGGTACCCCACAGTAAAGTCTGTTTCCTCTCACTTCACTTTTTTTTTTCTACCCTACTGCCTGGTTGGAAGAGATATTTAAGCAGTGTGTTGTGAGGTTGAGGAACTTCAGAAGCTCTGGATGGTGATGGAGGTACCACATTTGAACTTGCATGGCTAAGGTTTACATGCCCATAGTAACCACTTTTTAGAAATAGTATAGAACCAGGGACCGCTTAGTATTAGTAGCTGTCTTGTTGAGGGTTAGCATAAAGTAGAATCCATGTCAGGAAGAAAACTTGAGAATTAGTCCAAAAGGCCACCAGGATTCCTGTAGCACCCATCTAGCTAATTAGTACCATGTATCTTGACATCAAGACAACCCTTGGAAAGCTAATATTTTGGTATTTCATGGATGAAAACCATGTAAGCATGTTTCCAAAGCAACAGTGGGAATACAAGTAATCCAAAGTATTGTACAACTATTGAAGGGATTCTGGAAGAATAAAATAAATGATGTTAATCAAGAAAGGCTTTTTGAAGAAATGGTAGAGGTTTATTTATGTAGTATGTGGAGAACAAGGGATGTATCTGTGATCAAACCTCTACTCTTGAATAATTAGCATTCTAGTGAGGAAAGTAAGATAGTAAATAAGTAAATAAACAAATAATTCTGGGTTTATAATTGCTATGAAATAAATGCTGAAATACTTTTGTTACTAAAGAGATGGGGTACCTACTTTAAATAGAATGGTCAGAGACCTGAGGAAATGACATTTGAGTTGAGATCTGAAAGATAAGAACAAGATAATTATTTGAAGAGTTGGGGAACAATATTTCAAAAAGAGGGGTCAGCAAATGCAAAGGTGTTGATGGGAAAGGGCTTTGAACAAGAAAGTGAGTGTAGATGGAGTTGAAAATGTATAAAGGGGAGAGTGACAGGTGTTTGGAAGTTGGAGAGAAGAGCAAGGGCCTGATGGTACACAGCGCTATAGTTCCTGACAAGAAGTTTGAATTTCAGGGGGAACCCAAGCTGGGCATCCGTGATATGGCATTAGCCCTGGATAACTAAGTATATATATATTGGTTCTTGAATGTTTGATAATGTTTCCCCCTCAATTGTATCTCTATATCCATTTAAGAAAAAAAAAGAAGTTTGAATTTTGTTTGCAGAAGAGTGGGAAGCCATTGAAGAGATTTGAGTAAAGGAGTATAGTATCTGACTCATATTTTTTAAAAACCCATTCTCATTACTGTGCAGAAACTGCATTGGAGAAGGATAAAAGAAAAGGCAGAAGACAAATTAGGAGACTGCTGCAGTACACATGAAAATTGGTGGTGCCTTGGTTAGATTGGAGGTAGTGAAGATGAGGAGAAGTAGATTGATTCCACATATGTGTTGGAAGAAGCAGCAACAGTACTTGGGAGAAAGGTTAGGAAAAGAAAAGAATCAAGAATGAGTGGGGTTTTTCTGTATTTACCCTGAAGAATTAATGTCATCTTACTACAGCAACACATGCAAACTTCTGTTTATAGCAGCACAATTCACAATAGCCAGACTATGGAACCAGCCTAGGTGTCCATCAGTGGATAAACTGATAAAGAAAGTATGTTATATATACACAATGGAGCATATAAATAAATAAAAGTACATAAATAAAAATGAAATGATGGCGTTAGCTGTAAAATGCATGGAACTAGAGATCATCATGTTAAGCGAAATAAGTCAAACTCAGAAGGTTAAGACTCATGTTTTCTCTCATATGAGGAAGCTAGAGAGGAAAAAGGAAAACAAAGGTGGGGGTGGGTCTCCTGAAATCCAATGGGAGGTCAGTAGGGGACCAGGACCAAGGGGTAGGAGGCAGGGAGGGAGTGGGGAAATGCTAGGAAATGATATTGGCCAAATTATATTGTTATATTGTGTGCATGTACAAATATATAACAACAGATCCCATCAATATGTACTGTTATAATGCACCAATAAAAAATGTGGGGAAAAGAAAAAAAGAATGAGTGAACTGAGCAAACACATGTAGTCCCTGTTACTTGGGAGGCTGCTGCGGCAGGAGGATCACTTGAGTCCCTGAGTTTAAGACAAATCAAGGCAACACGGTGAGAATCTTGATTCAAAATAAAAGGAATGGATGGTGATACCATTTATTAATGTTGGCAGAAAGCAAGTAACCCAGAGTGTTGCAACTGATCAAGACTTAGATCTCAAACTTCTTTTACTTTTGATGAAAAAAGCAAGGCTTAGAGAAAAGTAGTGCTCAGGGAACTTAGTGATTTACCGAAGGCAGTATGTGATAAGTGGTAATTCCCTGAAAGTAGAAAGTCTTCATGGAGGAATAACTAAACAGATGAGAATGGGAAGGAGGATAAATGGTAGTTAATAGAAGATTTTGAATGCAAAATTGAGGGGTTTTGTTTGATACAACCAGCAAGATAACTAACCTAGAGGAAGGGCACCTTGAAAGTAAAGTTTTAAGATTATATATAGATACTTAGATTTAGTAATAACAGTGGAAATGAAGAGGAACATGTGAGATGCTAAGTAGGCAGAATTTCACTCTCTGAGATAGGGGATAACATAGAAAGTGCAAGTATTGTGGGAAAGATCAGTGGTACAAGTTAAGTTCAAAGTGCCTGTGGAGTGTATATAGTAGAGGAGTTCAAAAAGACAGATCTGTGGGTTCAAAACTCAAGAGTGAGTTGAAATAGAGTCATCATTGTACAGGCAGTTATTTATACAATGAAAGCAGACAAAAATGCCCTGGGAGTGACAAAAGGACCAATGAGCAGTGAGGAACACTGCTTTTCTCAGAAGCAAAGGAACCAGTGGAAAAGATAGAGAATAAATAGACATGTGGTTTTAGAAGCCAGTGGAAGAGAACTTCAAGAAAAATGGAATGTTGAGTTTATTACAGCATTGTTTTTTATGATGGCATGTGAAACAAAGTTTTATGTCCACTAGTAGTTAAATAGTTAAATCAGGATTTGTTTATACAATAAACTCAAATATCTATAGGGGATGCGTTTTAGAAAGCAGAAAGTAAGACAGATATGAGAAAATGGTCCTCTAAGCTCCCTGTAGAATAATTTGGCATTTTACTTATCTAAATTACAATTGTGGGTATGGAGAGCACATGCATGCACATACACCTCAGTTTTTTCATGACCTGTGGGCACTGCTGCATGTCTAGATTATCACCCATTATTGGCCTATTTCTATCTTCCTAACTCCTTTGTAGAGAGTAGGAAAACTAAATTCTTTCCTAAGGTCTCTTGAAGGTAGGAGTGACCATGTGAGTTCTGATTAAGAAGATTCAGGCAAAAAACTACTGAAGGAACTTCTGAGAAAGCTTTTACCTGATAAAAGGGATGGATGGCACTAACATAGACCCTTTCTCCTTCCTCATTTCTTGAATATGGATATAAGCCTGAGGCTCCATATTTTGACCACAGGGAATGTTCAAGAGAATTACAAAGGTAGCAGCTGTTAATCTGTTGAGTTAATGTCAGTAGTGTCCAACTCCAAATTTCTTGTTATGTGAGAAAAATAGACTTTCATTTAAGCCACTGTAAACTGCCCTTCTTGTGACCAAACTATTTCCTGTTATATGGAATATTTTTGTATTTTTGTTGTTTATGAAAGGTATGTATATGTAATATATTTTTTCAGCAAGGGCTGAACTTCTATTATAACTATTGTTTTTATTTTTTGCACATTTTAATTGTTGTATTATAGTTGTACATATTGTTGGGATTTGTTGTTACATATTCATACATGCACACAATATAAATATGTGTGTATAATTAAAAATGTTAAAAATTTAAAACTGAAGGATCATCATATTTCTAAATGGTGATATTGTTACTTCTTGATTTATTGATGTTACTGTTATCTACTGATTTTGTTAAAATGGATAAAGATTTCATTTTCTTATATCTTCCCATCATATCTTCTCTCTTATTATACTAATATTCTGCGAAATAGTTATTTCAGATCAAATCAGCATTTACTGCTTACGTTGTTATAACAATGTTCACATTCACAGCTGAGTCAAATGTACAGTGATTGTTCTTTTCTCATAAAATTTTGTTTCTCTCAAAATTATTTTCCTTGGGTTGGGGATTTAGCTCAGTGGCAGAGTGCTTGCCTAGCATGCGGAAGGCCCTGAGTTCGGTCCTCAGCCCTGAAAAAAATATTTATTTTCCTTGTTTTTTTTTTTTTTAAGAGAAAGAGAGAAAGAGAATTGATTTTTATTTTTTTATCTGTTTTTTATTTTTCTAACACTTAGTTGTGTATATCATATTGGGGTTCGAACACAGGGCCTCATACCTGCCACACAAGTGCTCTTTGGCTAAGCCACTGCTTCAGTTCCTCTTTCCCTAGTTTTCAATGTAAATTTATTTTTTTTTCTTTTTTATTTTTTTTATTTTTTGAACAACCTTACATGATTTTAACAAAATAATATAAAATGTGTATGAAATGTGTAAATATTCTGGATATTGCAATTATCTCCAGGAGTGCCCCCCCCAATTACCCTCCCTTATCCCTCC
>PVKS010026379.1:0-28718 GCA_004027875.1 Aplodontia rufa | reverse complement strand
TCCTCCCCCTCCTCTTCCCTCCTCCTCCTCCTTCTTTTCTTCTCCTCCTCCTTCTTCTTTTTGTGGTACTGTGAATTGAAACCAGGACCCCACTCACACTGGGCAAGTGCTTTACCATGGAAGTGCATCCCTAAAAGCTTGGTTTTTGGTTTTGGTTTTGTTTTGTTTTAGAGAGAGAGACAGTGAAAGAGAGAGAGAGAGAAAGAGAGGGTCAGTTTTATTTAGTTTTTTATGCCGCTTTCATTTCTCTGACATGTCATTGTGTACATGGTGGCTAGGGTTCGAACTTGCATCCTCATACATGCTAGGCAAGCGCCATAACCGCTGGGCCACCGCTCCAGCCCAAAAAAGTTTTTATTTTTTATTTTGAGACAGGGTCTGGCTAAGTTGCCCAGGCCAGCCTCAAACTTGTGATCCTCCTGTCTCAGCCTCCTGAGTCACTGGGATTCCAGGTATTTGCCCCTGTCCCCAGCTTCCAATAAAACCCACAACCCTGCTTCCAAGTTGCCCCAGTGGTCTTCACCTCTGCTCTTCACACCTGTCTAGGTCTTGCAGGGAAACAGAACCAAGGGGCTTGCTTGTTTTAAGGAACCAGCTAACATGACCTTGGAGGCAAGAAGCCCAAAATTGGCAACTTGGAGCCCCAGGAGACCTGATGGGGTGATTCCAGTCCAAGCCCACAGGTGGTCCGAGCTCTGAGAGCCTCGGGCAGAGAGGCTGAGCTCCCTCCTGCTCAGCCTTTCCCTCAGTCCTTGGCAGTTGGGGAGACCCACAGCTGAGCGTTCCTCAGTCTACTGATTCAAATGTTCATCTCAGCACCCTCAGAGAGCACCCAGAACCTGTGCAACCTGGCCTCCTCCTGGGGCAGGGCTCCCTGGCACCTGAGCCTCACAGCGGTCTACTGGTCTCTCCTGAGGAGTGGCAGCTGGATGGCGGGGCAGCGGGGTGGCGGGGCAGCCAGCACAAACCGCAGCTGCATGGAGGCACAGGGAGCCACAGGCGAGTCAAGGTGCAACACCGACCGGTCATCCTTTGGTGGCCAGGCCTGCACACGGAACAGACCCTGCTGCAGAGACCTGCCCCATACTGCTGCAGCTCCAGACCCCCTCCACTAGCCTGCACAATTCACAGATCCCCACCCTGAGAAGCAAGGCAAGCTGAACAGGACTGGGCTTAACCAACAATGAGGGCTAGAACCTAATTGGCACAGATAGCAGTGACCCAGGTGCTCTGCGAGCCCTGAGCCGAGCACAGGAGGGAAGCCTGCGACGGACAGGAGCTTTGCTCCTTCTTCTATAAACCCTACGCTTGCATTCCCTCCTCCCACTGTGTGGATTTCATTCTCTGAATTCACAAGACGAGAACTCAGAAGGAGGAAGAGACTGACGCAGGGACAGAGGAAGTTGCTGAAGTCTGCTGCGACACTGAGGGCGTTGCCTGCCACTCAGACCCCTCACACAGACCCCACCTGCCAGCAGGAGCAGAGGAAGCTCCAGTCTCACTGGTCACAGTGGCGGGCAATCGAGCTTGTATCAAAGGTCCGGTTTCCCTGGTTAGTCAAATTGACACATAAAAGCCCCTGTGTCACCAAGTTGGAATGCCCGTGCAGTGGCGACATCTAAGACGAGGTCACAAAAGGCACCGTGGTCCCTCTGGCTCTCTCTTCAGGAGGGAAGCCAGTACCACATGAAGACACTCAAGCAACCCCATGGATTTCCCACAAGGAGGGCACCAAGGCCCCGCTAACTGCCCATAAGGGACACGAGGCCTCCTGCCAGCAGTCAGGTGGGTGGGCTCTCTCAGAAGTGGGCTCTCCAGCCTGTCACGCCTTGTGGCACCTTGGTTGTAACCTTGTGAGAGACCCTGAGCCAGAACCATCCAACTAGTCTGCTTCCACACCCCAAGGCATCAAAACCACCGAGTCTGGGACAACTTATTACACAGCGATAGGAAACACACACTCTATCTCTGTAATCCTGAACATTCCTCAAAGCTGATTAACTCCAGAAGCACCGTACCCTCCTACATGTCCCACGGAGGAGGAACAAGAATAACTGCTATGTATGCCTCGCGTCCTCTTCCACATTCCTCAGCCTCCCTTGCACTTCAGTTAGGGTCTCGTGACTGGCAGGACCTGTGAGCTCTGAGCAGAAGCAATTTGTGCGTGTCCACGCCGTCCATGCTCTTCTCCCCCTGCCGGGGCCCTCTCCGTGGTGGCAGCACCCTCGATGGAAGGCACTGGGACCCAGGTGGAGGGCACCCGGCCTGTTGGGGTGCTTTGCGGCCACGTTCTTGAGCCAGGTTTGGAAGGCGTGTTTGTTGTTGCTTCACGGCCCAGCCTATCCTGACTCATCTGCGGCAGATGCGTTCATCAGCTTTTCATTGCTGTGGTCAAAATACCTGACGTGAACACACGAGGGAAGATTTATTTTGTCTCATGGTTGTAGAGGTTCCAGGGCACGGCTGGCTGTCCACGGCGGAAACGTCACAGCAGAAGGTCTGCTCTTGCAGAGAGGGAGGTGGGCAGCTGGGGGCAAGATGCGATCCCAAGGCCACTCCCTCTGCCACCCCACCTCCGGCATCTCCACCACTTCCCCGCAGTCCCTTCAGAGTAGTGACAGCCGGTGGCCTCATCCACTGAGGCACTCAGAGCCCTCGTGATGCGAATGTTTCCTAAGGACCCACCTCTGAACATGAGACTTTGGGGGACACTACTGAACATGAGACTTTGGGGGACACTCCTGATCCAAGCCACGCAACAGGTGACAACAGCTGTCAAGGTGCGGCTGGCACAGGAAGCCCACATGGTAGCAGTTCCGGAATGTGGACTGAACAGGGGACTGTGGGGTGAGGTGTGTGCCCGGGAGGCCAGGGGGCGTCACCAGCACCCCACGGGAGATCACTTTACACGCTCCCTAATTTTCCACTGGAGGAGCCAACGCCTAGGGTCGTGAGCGCAGATGCTGAATTCAGACTCTGCCCCAGTCACCACCCCAGGTGGCCGTGGGTGACAGGGTGTGGAGAGGAAGGAAGGCCCTTCGTGTCACAGGGTCCAGCACAGGGAACTTGGCAGCCAGGGGGCTGGCTGAGGTGGCCTCTTACAGACCCACAGTTAGCTGCCAGGCTCCTGGGAAGTGCTCCTGGGTTCCGCCTGGGGAGAGCCGCTGAGCATCTGGAGCCACCTGGGCTGCTGCCGTTTCTTGCCCTACGTACCCTACCCCTCCTGCAGCTTCCCTCGGGCTTGGCCACACAGAGCACTGGCCAGGGAGCCCAGGACGGGAGAAGCAGACTGGCAGGTGTGACAGTGACTTTCATGTCACTGTGGCTGACTGTGGCACCTGGGTGTCACTTATTAAAAATCCTGAGGTGCTGTAAGAAAACCAAACACGGGCCCAGAAGCGGGCAGCAAGACAGACTTCTGCAGAAGATGCGCTCGCAAGCGGGATCCGATGAGCAGGCACACTGGGGTGGGATCCTCCTGCTTATATCTCCAATCTGCCGCAATCCCTCCCTTCACTCTGATTGGAGGCGCTCAGGGGTACAGTCTGAGTGATTGGCCAATATAAAATTGGGGTGTACAGAAAAAAGCTATGGGCGTAATGGGATACCTGATAAGGAGTTTAAAAACAGATCATCTCTGTCCACTTGGTTCCCAGCCTAGATAGCTTCCTTTTATACGAGACCCTTCAGTCTACATTCTGCAAGTGGACATCAGACCTCTTATTCCTCATGAGGCGAAGGTATCTTGTAGAAGCCCTGGACCTGTGGTTGGTCAGCTTTGAGTAGAGCTGCACCCTGTGGTCTGGGTGGGCCTCACCCAGTCCGCTGAAGCCCGAGAGCAAGCCCGAGGCTTCCCGAGGAAGATGGGTTCCACCTCAGTCCTGTCCGAGTGTCCAGCTGCCACCTGCCCTGCACCCTTCAGAGTGTCAGCCTCCCCGGTCGCAGGAGCCGACCCACACCTCTTTAGGTGCATGCGCACAGTCAGCTCCCTATAGCTGCTGGCTCCATACCCACAGACCCAAATGAGCACGGTAGAGATGCGGTCAGGCCTGGCTGCACCTGGGAGGAGGAGGTGGACTTTTTTCTTGTTTTGTCCCCTAAACAATCCAATTTAATAGCGATTTCTGTGGTGCTGACGTTACTTTAGGTGTCTCGTGTCATCAAGAGATGCCTTAGAGCCCACAGAGGTCACGTGCGGGTTCTGTGTAAATACCCCACTTCATATGAGCCATGAGGCCACAGGACCGTGGGTGCTGCTGTGCCCCACCAAGACCCCTGACTCTCCAGAGGGCATTTACCTGAGCTCCCAGGCCCTGGCTGCGTCCTTTTGTGGGACTCTGTGGCTCCTGTCCAGGCCCTTCCTGTTGTGGGTCTACATGGCTCGCAGGCTGGTACTGGTACCTGCCTCCCAGGCTGCCCAGCCGGCCCCTCCCTGATGCTACCATGACCCTGCCTTATGAATGTAGTACCTATGTCCTGACAGGCTTGCCCCCACCCTGCCACGGCCAAGTGCCCCTAAGGGGACTTCCTGCTGCTGAGGAGAACTGGGAACAACATCCGAGCCTCCTCAGATTCACCCTGCACAGCATCAGCAGGGACTTTCCCAGTTCCTGCAGATGCGCTGCACGCTGGCTGGCTGTCACCACTGATGGTCAGCCTCGTCTGACGACGGTGCTGCGGGCCAGGTGGAAGGAAACCAGGCAGGGAGCACATGGCTCCTTCCAGGGACAGGAGGGAGCAGCCTGCCCTGGGGGAGTCCCCGGGGTCCTCATCATCCGGCTCCACCTGTTTCCTCTGGAGGAAGTCCTGGCCTCTTCCTGCAGGGGGTCCCCTTCCCTGGGACTCTGGCTGCCCCTGACCTCACCCACCTCCCACAGACCTGTGCTGGTCACTGTGGACACCGCCTTGCCGAGTGGAGGCCACATCCCCTGGAAATGGGGCCATGGCTCCTGCCTTTCCCAGGGGGCTTGGGGAGGGGTGCGGAGGGCACCCCAACTTGTTGAGAAGTTGGAGATTTTGTTCATCATGAACTGGGCGTTGATTCTGATTTTTAAAGTACTTCACTAAAATACCCATCTGGGTTGGTCAAATTCTAGTACCCCAGAGGTTTTGCCCCTGGACAGCACCAGGTCCTTCCTGCTGGCCTGCAGAATGGGATGAACTGGGAGCACCAGGAGGGGAGGAGTGGGCCTGGGGGCCAGCAGGCCTGGGCCGACCCTGCTGAGCGCTCTTGGGCTGTCCGCAACTTCTTGGAGCCAGGAGCAAGGAGAAGGAGGAGGTGATGAGGCCAGCAGGCTCATGGGGGAGGCTGGCCCAGGGCGGGGAGGCGGGCGGGGAGGTGGGCCTCAATCTCTATCAGGACCCTGCACTTGGCAGCCTGGACAGAAGCTTAACGAATACTAGTGACTGGAGGGGCGTCCCCCTCCCCTGGCCAGGACAGTGCTGCACCATGGGGCAGCAGCCCTGGGGACACAGAGGTGTCCCTCCCACACCAGCCACTCCCAGAGCAGAGTCTGGCAGGGCCTGGACACAACTGGGGGCTTCAGAGGCAGGAGGGGCCTGCGGCTTGTGTTGGGTCCTCCAGAAGAGCGCAGGGGCCCCAGTCCTCTGGAAGGTCCTCCATGTCAGTCCCCTGGCCTAAGCCCAGACCTCCAGGCTCAGGAAAGCCCCATCTCATGGCCTCTGTCCTGTGGTGGCAGAGTGCCCCGAGGACACCCTCCGTCCTGTGGGTGTGACCCCCATTGCCCCACGCCCTCTGCAGGAATCCCCTGCTGGAGGAGAGGCCCAGGGACACCCGGCCAGGAAAGCCCCTGGCAGGCCCTGCAGAACCAGGCGCCAAGCCAGGAAAGCCTGCGAGGGCGGACACACAGAAAAGCACACATCACAGACACACACCCCACAGGAACACACAACACGGACACACACCGTAGAACACACCATGGACACACAAGACCAACGCACACCCCACAGGAATGCACAACACGGACACACACTCCACAGACACACAACATGGACACACACTCCACAGACACACAACATGGACACATACTCCACAGACACACAACATAGACACACACTCCACGGACGCACAATATGGACACATACCATAGAACACACCATGGACACCCACTCCACAGGAACACACAACACAGACACACACCATGGATACACACCATGGACACACACTGCAAGGATACCGTGGGTACACGATGCACACCAGGCACCCACACATTGCACAAACACACATGTCACACACATCCCATGGACAGACACCACATGAAAGCACACAACCACATACCACAAACCAAACACTTCACACACAGATCACACATTCACCACACAGGCATGCACACCCATGCCCACAAAATGCCCACGCACCCTCCACACGTGTGCACACCCACACGCACATCCACGTGCACACACTGCAGAGCCCACAACTGCTGCGTGGTCTGGTGTAGGCCGCCGCTGTGGCCCTGGCTGCCACCCAGCCTTAGGTCTGGGACTTGCTGGGTTCAGCAGGACCTGCCCCTGGGCATAGGTGACCTGCATGCCTGGTGGGGTTTTCTCTGGAGGCCTGAGGCCAGCATCCACTTGCTGCATGGTGGGCCAGGCCCAACTGGCTGTCACAAGCTGGTGAAAGGTGGAGCTGTGGGGACTTGCTGTGGGCCACTTTCCAGCTGGGGAAGGGTGCTCTCCGAGCCAGGGAAATAGGCTCAGAGATGCCAAGTGCTCTCCAGGGTCACACAGCACAGGAAGGCCCACAGCTTGGGATGCCTGCCTTGCTGCCTTCTGGACGTGGCCTGGGGTGGGGGTATCTGAATTGGTCTAGCACCCAGGCCTATCTGTCCACACTGGGTCCTGGCCAGCCCTGTGCTGGACCTGTTGGAGGGGGCGCTCGGTCAACACTGCAGAGGGCTTCTGAGGACAGGTTGGAGCCATCTCCCTCCCATTTACCAACAAGGAAGGACACTGGACCACCACCTGGGTCTCCTTCAAGGCCACACCCTCTGTTAGCCCCACTCTGTCCCTGCAGCTGTCCTGTGTCCCTTCTTTCCTTTCCAGAACACAGAAGGGTGGCACCTCCTTGCTAAGCCAGCTCTTCCTTGTGGCTCTGGTCCCCGTCACTCCTCACTTCTGAACCTCTCTGGAGGGCTAGGTCAGGCAGCAGGACACAGTGCTTCCACTGGGTGGTGGCCTTCCCTCCACCTGGGTCTGTCTGCGTCCCCAGACGGAGGCCTGTGATAGCTGGGTTGGTCCGAGTGAAACATGACAAGATTTGTCCTGTGGCCATGGACCATGCGTGGACACCAAACCCTCACCAGGTGTGACCCACACCAGACAGTATGGTTGGGAGGCACCCAGTATAGACAGTGCCAAAAATCCTCCCAAAAGCGACCCAGAGGCAAGTCATACGCCAGGGTTTCACTCACGCCCTCTAAGGAACGAGGCAATTCGGGGGCCACAGGTGAGTCTCCAGTCAGGGAGCTGCCTCTGCTGCTCCTGCCCTGCCCTCAGATCTCCCTCACAGTGTCTCCAGTACCTTCTGTCTGTATTCATTGGGACACCACTGGCTCAAAGGAGCAGAATCGCCCTCCAGGTGGGCTCTGGGGCACCTCTCGGAGGTCTCAGCACCTCCCCTGGTTTTCCCTGTTCACCACAAAGTGGCTGCCTCACGCACAGAATGGGAGAGGCCCTTCTCTGGGAGTGGGAAGGAGTCTGCGCAGACATCCCGCCAGCTTGCCCTCTGTCTTGGCCAGAGCTGAGACCCCACCTTCTCCTTTCTTTGCCCGGAGAGGGGAATTCACCACGGCTGCCTCATTCATGACTCAGACCCCACCGCTGATGTGCCCCTCCTGACACCTGGCCAGAACCAGGAGGCAGCAGGCCAGGAAGAAGGGGGAGGTGGCGGGGTGCCTGTGCCAGTTCCCCCACCCCTGAGCCCCTGCACAGCTGGTGGCCTCCCAGGCCTCCTGGAGCTGGGGCCCCTTGTTAGCAGCTGCAGCACTTCCTCTCAGCAAGGAGAGGCCGAGGGTGAGCCTCCACCACTGGGCTTGGTGACCTGGGGACACCTGCAGAGGCCCCTCTGTCAGGGAGAGGACACATCCCCAGAGATCCCCGGTGGCCCCCGAATGAATGTGAATCCTTGACATCTGCTTTTCCCAGCCCAAACTTTGCCTGTGACATTTGCTGACCGAGGATTTCAGAAGGACAAACAGTGTGGCCTGGAGCCCTCTTCCCTGGGGCTCACAGTCCCCAGACAGCACCCCTGAGCAGCCCGGACACCTGCATAGGAGACATTACCCTGTGTCCTGCCCCTACCACACCCGAGGTCTCCTTGCCATGCTCAGGGGCCCCCCAGGGCAGACGCGACCATAGACGAGCAAGGACCTTTGGGCAATCAAGGATGCGGCTCAGGAGGCAGCGTGCCAGGCCCTCCGGCAGGGCCACACCTGCCACGCCGCACGCAGCCTGCTCAGGGAGGGCCTTCACCCATGCGGCCATTGGACTCCAGATCGCTACCCCAGCCTCACTCCTTGTCACACAGCTGTCACTGAGAGGTGGCTGTGCTCTGGGTGGTGGCTCTGGGGTCTCTCCATGATGATGGCTCATTCTGCACATTGGTTGAAGACAGGGGCCAGGTCTGAGGACACAGGTCTGGCCCTGTGCTGCAGGGACCATGGGATGCGGGAGCTGAGGTGACATTGAACTGCCTGCCAGGGTTGTGGCAGAAGGGGTGGGACTGATCAGGAAGCAGGGCAGGTTTGGAGGGCTTCCTGCAGGAGGTGGCTATGGTGACATGTTCTGGAAGCACAGACCAGGCCAGGTGAAGAAGGCAGAGTATTGGTAAGCATGAGGGACGATGGACAGCAGAGGTCCCAGGGGTGTTACAGGGTCTGGGAGTGCAGCTTCAGGACCTGGGTGGGTGGGGCAGGGATCAGGGCTACAGGCCTCCCAGAGACCTCAAGGTGAGCTGAAAAAGTGTAAAGTCACCCGTGCTTGGAAAAAGCCAGGGTTCTCCTGTTCAGCACCAGAGGCGGGCTGGCCTCAGACCCCAGTGCAGACAGACCTGGAGTGACCTGGTTCCCTGTGGCTCCCCTGGAGGGAACGGGTGAACTGCAAGTCCCAGCCACCCTGAGGCTGCTTCTGAGTTTTCCTCCTTCCCTGTGGCTCTGCCAACACTGTCAGGCATGTGTGCCCTGGGGACCAACCCTTTTTCTTGGCCTTAGTGCCCCAACCCAGTATCCCTGGGGCCACAGATGTGCCACTGCTGAGGGCTGCACTCAGCACCAGACGCCTGTGTGTGCACCCCAGACCCACTGAGTTCACCTTGCCCTCCTTCCGGGATGCCCCAGCCCCAGGAGGGGCACAGCATTTTGGGGACGCTCCTGACACTGTAGTCCTCTCTGCCACCTGGGTAGGACCATGGCTGGGGACTCCTCTGGAGGGTGGCAGGGGCTGCATGTGGCCTCCCTGGATTCCCTCACTGTCCCCACCCTGCCATGCTGCCTGCATGTTCAGCAGGTCCCTGAGTGTCTGTCAGGCTGGCCGTGTCCTGTGGGTGAGAAACAGGTCCGAGCAGCTCTGCCCTCTGGGGTCTTGGCCATGCCTGGGCTGATGACGAAGCCTGTCGCACACCCCCAGCTGCTCGCTCTGCACCTGGCCGGAGGGGGCCTGCCTGAGGCCCTGCCACCTCTGCACGGTGGCGCATGTGTCACAGCGTCCAGTGGCGGGGATTTCTGAGCAGCCAGCAGCGACCTGGGTTGACTGGCGCCCTGCCCTGACTGCACTGTGGCTAGGCTAGGGGCAAAGGCCCCAGGGTGGCCTGCTCACGTCCCCTTCTGTCTCAGCCCCGTCCCCTCGCACCTTGACCCTCTGCTCTAGGGCCAGCCTCTGGAAGGCCTCTGGCCCCACCTCCACCCCTGGGCGAGTGCGCACCCTCGCTGTGAGGGGTGTAGGGTCCTGTGACTCTGACCCGCAGTGCTCCAGGGCGGCCCTGGGCCTGTAAGCCCTTGCGCTAACCCTAGTGTCACACTTTGCGGGAACCAAGCAGAGCGTCCCCTCCAGCTCCTACAGCCACGGCTGACCAGCGCCAGGGGCTTGAGCGCTCACCACTGCCCTGCTGGTGTGGAACAGGAAGTTGCCTCCTGTGGGTGCGTGGGAGACTAGGGTGCAGGCGAGCGGCGGGCTAAGCCCAACTTCCCTCCAGGGCTAAGGATACAGGCTACGAAATGGCAGCCTCAGGCAGGCGCGAGGGTTCTGCCCAGTGACTTCCACAGTGGACTGTGGAGTGGGCCTCCCTCTTACTGGCTCTGTCTTTCTCTGTCCTTCTGCCTTGTGGAGAAGCAGCAAGAAGGCCAGGGTCAGACACAAGCTCCTTGACCTTGGGCCTCCATCCTCGAGCCCCAGGGTGTTAGGGAACACTGCTGTTCTGTACCCATCACCCAGCCTGGGCCGGTCTTCCATAGATGCCCTCCTCCCCACTCAGACCAAGTCTCTGGGCGAGGCAGAGGACCCAAAGCCTGCCACTGGGATTCTCCCTCCTATACACCCTAAATCCTTTCTCTCTCTTTCGCTCAGCCTCCTCCTCCCTCCTTCCCTCAGCCTCCTTCTCCTCCTTTCCTCCACCCTCCTCCTCCCTCCTTCCTCCAGCTTCCTTCTCCCTCCTTCCCTCAGCCTCCTCCTCCCTCCTTCCCTCAACCTCCTCCTCCCTGCTCCCCTCAGCCTCCTCCTCCCTCCTTCCCTCAGCCTCCTTCCCTCAACCTCCTCCTCCCTCCTTCCCTCTAGCCTCCTCCTCCCTCCTTCCCTCTAGCCTCCTCCTCCCTCCTCCCTTCCAGCCTCCCTCACTATCCTTTTCCTCACAGTTCTCAAAGCTGGTGTCACTGTCACGGCTAGAGGTGGGGATTAATCTTGGTTAGCTGCTTGGGGAGGACACCCTCCCACCCTGGGTGGCCACTGCCACCTATCCCTCAAGGGAGCTGCTGGGGCCTTGTGGGGGGCTTGTGCACACTGACTCAGCACCCCAGGCCCAGTAGCAGGGACTTCTGAGAAGGCCAGTTCATGGCCTCTGAGGGCGCAGCCTTGGTCCTTGTTGCTGGCTGGCCTCACCAATGGGGGGCCTCCCACCAGGTGGTGTTGGGCTTGATGAGGACAGGGAGGCGTAACCCACGTACCTTTGCCCAAGTGAAGCTGCACTGGTGACCCGCTGCCCTGACTCTGCACACAGTGTCCCCTCCCCATGCCTGGCACTGGCCCTTGTAGGGTGTTGGGGAGCTGCAGGCACTGGGGGCAGAGTTGGGGTTCCATGGAGCATCTCTAGTCTCACGGCCTCTTGTGACTTGCCGTGGCCATCTGGAAGGCTCCATGGCTCCTGCTCACTGTCAAGGCCACCTGCTACAGGGTGAGGACCTGCTGGGACAGCAGCAGGTCTGGTGGCTCGCCTGCTGCAGCTGGCCATCCCACGCCTGTGCATGGCATCCTGAGGCAGGTTTCGGTGGCCAAGGGGCGGGAGCAGCTGGCTTGGCTTTCTGCTCTCTGGTAGGCATGACACGCGGCACTGTGCCCAGCCCAGCGTGCAGCCAAGGGCTGTGGAAAGGGGTCCGTTAGCGGGAGAGGTCACCGTCCTGGCCTCCGTCACGGGGGTTCAAGGCGTCTCCTTTGGTCTCCTCTCTGAGCTTCGATGCCCACATCTGTGGCTGCTGTTCTTGCTGAAGCAGGGCCCCCAGTGCAGAGGCTTCCAACCCTCAGAACCCAGATCCACTGCTGTCCCAGCCCTGCCTGGTGGAGGGTAGGAGGGAAGGAGGGAAGGAGACGGGAAGGGACTTGGGGAGTCTCAGGAAGGGGGCTGGGAGGGCATCCCTTGCGGGGGCATGGGGAGCCCCTGTCCATGTTCTTTTCTCTCCTGAGCCGCCGAGCACTTGAGCCACTCAGGTCCCACTACAAGGCTCTCTGCTGGCCGTGGCCACCTTGCAGAGGGCTCCCCAGAGTGCTAGGTGCTCCTCAGTCTTCCTGGCCCCAGCACAGGCCCCTGGGGCAGTCACCCGGGACTGGGGTCCTGGAAGGGCAGAAGCAAGGGGCCTGCAGGAGCTGGAGTTGGCTCCATGGCCAGGAGCCACACAGCCAAGCACCTGTTGGCAGGTGACTGGGGGATGACGGCCACTTCTGCCAGGCCTGTGGGCAGCAGCACCCACTCTCTCTACGCCTGCAGAGCAGGTGTGCACCCTCGGGTAGAGAGGACGTGGCCCTTTCCGTGGCTGCAGGCCTCCCTCTGCCCAGGCCTGGGTTCAAGCCCTGCTACTCCTCCTCCTTCCTGGGTGGCTTGGGGGAGCCCCGTGCTCCCAGGGTGCTGGCTGAGCTGCTGGGGACCTGGGATTCTCACCACCTGGACAGCAGAGGGACTGGGCCAGCCACGTGGGAGGCATGCAGGGCCACCAGCTTCTGTGAGAGGAGGGAAGGGGCATGGGTCACTGCCCTCTGGTTGAGGCAGAACGTGTCCCCCTGTGGCCCAGTGGCCCCATCCTAAGTGTGTGCCCAAGGGAAAGGAGAGCATTTGTGCCGGGACCCAGAGGTGTGGTGCTGGGGTAACAGCCCCAGCTGGAAACTACCGATGCCCGGTCAGGGTGGGCAGTCACAGGGCAACAATAATGATTGGACCACAAACACCCTCCCTGCAGCGCAGGGGCCTGGCACCAGCACAGGCCACACAGTGGATGGGGAGTGCATGTGACCCGGTTATGTGACATCCAAACACTTCTGGAGCCAGTGAGGTGAGTGGCCCAGGGAGGCTGGAAGGGGAGGCTCGTGCTGGTGGTACGACTGGAGCCCCACGCTGACTTGTGCACCTGCCTGCCTTGGACCAGGCCACCACCTTTCTGAAAGCCATGTGGGGCAGAGGTCCATGGGAGGAGCCATGGAGTTAGGGTCTGAGTGTCCTGGGGACTCCATGACCCATTCCTGATGTGCCCATCTCTAGGGGCCTCACCCCAGTCTCACAGATGGCTCCACTTAAGATGGGAAACTGAGGCAGAGTGGCCAGGAGCCTGCTCCACCAGCTGGCCCGGGATGGGAGTGGGGAAGGTGTGGGAGGCACTCACGGTGGTGGGGCAGCCACGCACGTTAAGGGACACGCCAGCCCATGTGCTCGCGTGTGCATACCACACACAACTGGAACCAAGAGGCCCAGGCCCTGATAATCCCAGGTCCCGGGTGATCTGCTCCTCCCTGGCAGGAAGGCTGCTCCTTCAGGGAAGACCAACTCCCCACGCTCAGATACAGCTGGTGACCTCCCTGGCCCTGCCCTTCCACCTCTTCCGTCCTTTCTAGCCCCCGTCCACAGCTTGTTCCTGCCCCTGCCTGGCTGCGGGGAAGGTGCAGCTACAACTTTGGTGGCTGTGCTTCTGTCCTGTCCTTGGCGTTTCAGAGAGGAGCAGGAGACTCACTTTGGAGATCTCTCTACAGGGATCCCTGACCTCCCATCCCTGGAGATGGATGACACCGAAGCCTCCCAGCCAGTCCCCTGGACATCCCTGTGCCCCGCTGGGCGTCCCTTGCCCTCTGGTCTACGATGTGCTCAGCAGCTGCCTACATGGGTGTTACTCACAGTCTGTCTCTCTACTCTGCTAACCATTATGGTGGTGGTCCTGGCCTCCATGATGTCACAGCCTGGTCCCCTTGAGCTGGCTGTCTTGGTCTAATGCCTAGGGACCGGTCCAGGAGTAGAGGTGAGAGGAGGCCCACACCCTGTCCTTCGTCCTCAGCGCCTGTCGCCCCCCCAGGACAAGGGCTGCTCTGGGAAGGTCACAGACTCTGGATGCCCCCAGGCAGGGCTGCAGCTGGCAGCTCCCACCCGGAGCTGGAGGTAAGGTCCAATGGCCCCAAGCAGTCAGGCAGGCAGGCAGCCACCATGGAGCCTCTGGGGACAGCAGGAGCCTGGGAGAGAGAACCTGGACGTGCTGGAATTGGGGTCCTACGGTCAAGCCCACCACGTGATGAATCTCACCCACATGCCCAGAGCACCCCCACTGGCTTCTCAGCGACCTCCTGCAAACTCTGAGCCAGAGCTAGGGTGACCCTGACACTACAGACAGAGGCCCAAGGACACAGAGACACATGTTCCCACAAGCACGGTGGAGCTGCCCTGTCTTAACTCTGGCTTTGGAACAGGAGGCTCAGGCTCAGCTCCAGCTCCAAGGCACCCTGTGACTGCGTCTGCTGGGTCAGGGCCCCCTGCAGCCCTGGAGGAGCCGAGCTTCAGGTAGAACCCTCAGCAGGCTGTAGGATAGGACAGGTCACCGCCTCGGGGAACCTGCGACAGACAGGGACCTTCTGGTGTAAGCGTGTCCTGGTGTGTTTCTCCTGCGGCCCTCAACCCCTCAGCTGTGACAGTGAGCGAGATGCCTGCTGGGTGGAGAGAGGTCAGTGGCCATTTTCAATGGTCGCCTGGACGGTCACCTGGGTGAAGTTCCAAGGACTGTGCTCAGGTGTCCTGTGCAGCAGCTCAGGGCAGGGCGGCCCTGCCACTAGTGGAGCTGGGACCTCAGTGTCCAGCGGGCCGAGGGGCTGTTCTGTGTTGGCCCTGCCCACCCCTGGAATAGGCAGCCACCGCCAGCAAATAGGAGGTGGCCCCGAGCCTGCAGGGGTGCTTGGTTGGGGAGGTATCCCTTGTGGGGTGGGCTGGGCCAGTGGCTCCAGAACGGAGCCCTGTTGAAGGGGCTGGAGAACCACGTCCTGAGCCCTGGCATCTCACGGCCACCTCCCTGCAGTGTGTCTGCCAACTACTCCACCAACCCCCCCTTGGCCCCATCTTGACGCCAATGAAGCTGTTTCCTAAGCCAACCTGGGAAGATTCTGGAACTTGCCCAAAGCCTCCCAGCTGGAGAGTGGCTGAGCCAGGATTTCCGCCTTCCTGACCACCTGGGAGAGATGACATGAAAACTGGAAACACGGAAAGCCCAGAAGCTTCCGCATGTGCGCGGTTTTGGCAAGCATCGTCTCCCGCCTTCCTCCTGTCGCCTTTCTCCCCAAGCGGGAGGAGGAGGGCCCAGCGTGAAGCCAAGCAGCCTCCCGCAGGTCCCTGGCTCCTTCTCGCCTGTTCGTCCACCCAGCAGGCTGCCCTGGAGCCCGTGGGGTGGCAAACCTGTAGCCCAGCTCCAGCCTGGTTTTGCCCTAAACATGTGCCCTGGCTGAGGGCAGGGTCCTGGCAGCTCTGAGGACACCACTCCTGGACAGGTGGCTTTAGGACCTCCTGGCAACGCTAACCTTGGATGGAGGGCAGCAAGAAGAGCGATCAGCTCACCACCCTGAGCCCCCAGGCCACTCTGCCCCAGGCTTCCTTGGTGCTGAGTTTGGTTTCCAGCTCTCAGAGAATTAAATTCAGCATAGACATTGTCACCAGGAAGAACAGAAGCACCCAGGTGGACAGGCGACCTGGGAAGCAGATGCCCGGCCCAGGAGGGACACCAGACCTGCAAGGCTGTCCACACCTCAGGGAAGCCCCACGGTCCCTTCAGAGTCTCCCCAGGCCTCGCCCCAGCTCCTGCATGCCCTTCCTGGAACGCTCTCCTCCCCTCCTGCCCTGCGTGCCCCCAGTCCCTCCCCATCGGCCTCCCTGGCCAGGCCTGGTCTCCCTCTTCTCTGATGTGGCCCCTTAGTGGCCCAGGGTGACCTCACTGCCCGGTGGTGGAGATAAGCATGGGTGGAGGGGCGACTTCCCAAACCCCAAGACCCCTGCCTCGCCAATGCCCAGCTCTCTCTCTGAGCAATGTCCCCGTCCACGGGGGAGGAGGGAACACCTGAAAACAGACAGAACAGAAGCCTCCTCCAGCCCCCAGGCCCGGAAGTGCTCCCTTCCCTTCCAGGAGGGGGAAGCCGCTCCTTCTTGGCCCCATTGAGGCAATGGCAGCAGCCCCAGTGTCTCCAGAAGCCCTGCTGCGGATGTCGCTGACGCTCTAGTTGGTCTGGTGAGGTTGTTAAGATGCCCTGCCCTCCTCTGCCACCTCATCCTGGGAAGGACAGGCGCAGCTCCCTGTGAAGGAGGCTCAACGCAAGTCCCCTCCTGCAGCCCCCCAGGGAGCAAGGTCCCCAGGCACTCATGGGCCAGACAGGGACACCAGTGTCAAGCAGACGCAAGCGGAGCACCATGCCTGAGCTGGTGTCCTGAGGGAGTCCCTTCCCTACCACCTCACCCCAGCTGTGCATGTGTGTCCCAGTACCAGCTCATGTCCACTCCCATGGGGGACAGTGTCCCTGTACCAACTCATGTCTACTCCCCTGGAGGACCATGTGTCCCCATACCAGCTCATATCCACTCCCCTGGGGGACAGCGTGTCTCTGTGCCTGCTCACAACCACTCCACGTGTCCCCGTTTCCACTCACGTCCACTCCCCTGGGGACAGCTGGAGCTCTGTCCCCAGCTCTAGTCACTCCTCTCAGTGGTCCTCCTGGACCACAGCTGCGTGGCTTGATCCAGAGCTGTGCAGGATCCAGGATGCTGAGCCTCCTGGGCTCACACCCCTGGGCCTTGCGGCGCTCACCAGGGTCTCCAGAAGGCCCATTTCCCGCCCTGTCCCTGTGCGTAGCCCCCCCTTCCCCTTCCCACCGGCCTTGCCTGGTGCTGCGGTTAGGTAGCTCACAGCTATCTATCTCTGCCCAACCAGACACTTCTCAAACTTCACCGTGACCTTTGCTTGTCTAAAGCTACATGTATCGACGTCCCCAGAACAAGCTCTGTGTACCTGACCCAGTGCCCCCTGCCATGGAGAGACAGAAGCCAGGTGGCATGGCTGAGGAAGGGCATCACATGGGGTCACCCTCACTTGCTTCAGACCAGCCAGGGCTGCAGGCCCCGCCCCCTGGTCCCCACAGAGGGACACTCATCTGCTAGGCAGCCAGCTCCTCAATCCCCTGCCAAGTGGGGACGGTGCGTGAGTCATGCATGATTCATTAATCTTAATTAAAACGCAAATGCGCCACCAGCCTTCACCCATAATGAAAGGCCATCGTGGGAAGACGCTTGATGCTTCAGGGCTGAGGTTTCTTTTGCTGAAGCAAACAGATGCTTTCGGCCTCGCCTGAAAGGGTACTGTGGGTGGATGGGGCATGGAGGGGAGGTCGGTCCTCAACCAGGGGCTCCCTCCCTCCTGCTCTCTCCCTCTCTGCCACACAGGCAGCCCTGGGCTCTGGGTCCAGGTACACATGGAGCGGAGCAGAGCTGTGCTTTCCTCAGTCGTACCAGGCCCTGGGGTCCCCGCCCCTGGCAAGGGAGGAAAACCTAATTCAGGCTCCATTTCCTGCCAGAAAGTGCCTCTGTCCTGCTGCTGCTCTTCCCCAGCCTCCAAGCTGGTTGAAGACTGCTGGGTTGCAGCAGAGGCTTTGCTGGGTCAAAACCATCCCCAAGCCACCCAGCCAGCACTCTGGGCATATTAACAGACAGAGAGGGGACCAAGTGATGGGGTCAGGCAGTGACTCTTGGGATAACTCATGTCCCAGTGTGGAGTAGCGGTGAACCTGTGACAGCAGCTGTCACAGAGCAGCCTGGGGACTGTAGGGTGGGGAGCATCAGAGAGGCTGAGCGGAAGGCCGGCTTTGCCTAGCAAGAAGACCTGGAGTGGGGTGGAGCCTGCACGCAGTGGGCCTCTCTCCCTGGCTCCACGCACCAACCCCAAGCGGATGGAAAGTACATGGGAAACTCGAGCAGATGTCCCCTGTCCTTATTCCCTTGACAACGTGGGGAGGATCACGGCTCTGTGCGGACACTATGCCACATGCAAGAGACTCGAGCACCTGCAGATCTGGGCAGCCTTGGGAGTCCTGGGGCAGAGCTCCCATGGATACTGAGCGTGGCCCCTAGTGCCCTGCTCAGAGCAGTACCTGCAGATACTTCTCATCAGCAATGCACACTCGGTGGACCGAAGGCGTTTTAGAGACCATGGTGTCCCGCGCCTTGGCTGCCCCTGGCGCTCTGCCTACGACACACAGCTGCACCTGCCTGCAAGCAGTGACTCTGACCCTCAAGCCTACAGACAAGGCGGAGCCTTGTCCCTGCCTGGCACCCCGGGCACCCAGCCTCCTCCCGCCCCACTGTGGAACACCACCTCTCAGTCCTTCTCCATCCCCATTCTGCTTTCTAATGCCTGCTCTGGGCTGGGGATCAGAGGAGAGGGATGCGTTGCTTCCCGGGCAACACTGGGGTCGCCCACCCAGGATTTCCATGCACATCAGAGGACACAAACAGAAACTGATCGCTGCTGTCCTGAGGTCAGCCCGGTCTCAGGGCTGAGATGTGCTGTCACCGCGTGCTCTGCACGGCTGGCCTCGGTGTGCATTGTCAGGAATCGCTCTCTTCGTGGACTTGGTTGAAACGGATGAGATGGGTGGGCTCCTGCCGTGCCCCACTCACCCATCCAGCACTCTGCTCTGCTGGGATTGTTGCGCCTTTACTCTCCATCACAGATTTTTAGAAGGTTGAAAAAAAAAAAACTAAAAGAGAAGACAAAGAAAAAGAAAAGTGCAGGGATTCTGTGTACCCTCACCCAGTTTCCCTTGGGCCATGCTGTGTGTCCGCAGCACAGTATCAAGACATCTCTGTTTCTGAACTCTTCTGGCGGCTGCTTAAGGTTGTATGGTGCCAGTTCTCTTGGTGAGCTGGAGAGGCTCGCCCCCTGAGACACTTGGGGTCCCCTGATGCCCAGCTGTGATGGGCTGGGCTGCTGTGGCCTTCCCTACGTTCCCTTTTCATTCTGTTTAATGCATTCCCTCCGTCAGGTTGTCCGGGTCCTAGTGGCCTCTCTCCATGGAGCACTCTGCACGGTCACACATCCCTTACCACGGGTGGTCCCTGTGTCCCCAGCGAAGGTTGCTGTTGTCTGCTAGTTCTGACAGTGTGCCTGGCCTGGGCCCCCTGGAACCACTCCAGGTGTGGGAGGCACTGGCAGTGGGTAATGATTGGGCAGCTCCATGCCGGCCTCCCCTGCATGGTGGGTCTTGCTCCGGGAAGCCCACCAGCAGGCAGGGCTGCACTGCTGAGCCTCCCTCTCTGCCCACTGCTCTCCGCTATCCTTGAACTGCTGGCAGCTGGTGGGTAGCCCCAGGGCCAGGCTGGGGAAGTCCTAGGTGTTGTGTAGTGGATGGCTCCAATGCAGGTAGCGGGCTCTGCAGGTGCCCCACAGCCCAGCCTGGTGACCTCTCAGGGAGGCCTTCTAGACTCCGACGCCCTCGAGCTGCCCTCGCTAGGCAGAGGCTGAGCAGGCGCCTGTGTGACTGTCACCGAGAAGCTGATTAAAAAGCAAGGCCTCTCCTCCGCTCCTTCAGATAGAGCCCAGCTGTGGGGAGCAGGGGTCTTGTGCCGGGGGGCAGCGGAGGCCCTGGGCTCGTGGTTGTTGGTCCTGGGGTGTGGAGGCTGGACGGGGGCTGGGCCACCCCACCTGTGCTTCTGCACTGAGGACCCCTCCTCCAAGGCCTTTGTCGGAAGTCCTCAGCAGGGCCCATACCTCAGGCCCCAAGTAACTGTGGTTCCAGTGTCTTAAAAGGCTGAGGTGAGCAAAACCAAGAATGAGGAACAGAGCCCACAGGCCCGGGACAGCCTCAGGCCAGCCAAGCCTGGATAAATAGGAAGTGGAAGATCTGGCCCTTTCCAGAAAAGGAGTGTTGGGGGGTGGCCAGCCCTTGTCCCTGTGCTGCAATTCTCCTGCATGCTCCTCCAGGAGGGCGCCGAGATGCCCGGGGCACCAGGCCCCGCCATCCCAGTGAAGGACACTGCTTTGTCTCCATGTTCTGTTGAAATCCAGAGGGCCAGAACCAGGCCAGAGTGTCAGAGCAGTGGATGCTGTGCCTGTGTCTCTGAGTGACCAGTATGGGCCATAGGCCCAGAGGCCATTGGGCACCATCCCTGGTGGGGAACTGGGGGATGAGTGCTGCCAGAGGGGCAGGGCCAGGACCAGGCAGTGGAGGGGCCAGTGCGAGGCTTAAACACAGCCCTGGATGTGGCGAAGCTCAGCTGGTACTGCCACAGCCACAGGACTGTGGACACTGCAGCGTGAGTTCTGTGGCTTTCGCCATAAAGGTACTTGCTTTAGTTGCCTTCTGGAAGGTTCCATTATAGCAACAGTGAAGTCTGAGGATGTGCGTCCTGGATTGGAGTCTTGCTTGCTGTGTGTGTTGGCTGTCCCGCTCCTGAGACCAGGAGCTCCTGAGACCTTGCTGGGGGACACTGTCCTCAAGCCCTAGGACGAGGCTTCTGTTCAGGTCATCAGTGGGGGGAAGCCCAGTCCTTTCATGGGGACAGCCAAAGCCCAGCCCCCTTTCCTCTGGGGAGCAATCAGTCCCATTGAGCCCAGAGGTGGGAATCAGCACCTCCAAGACAGAGGAAGGAAAGGAAGTGGAGGAGGCAGCTCCCTGGGAGGCATCTTGGGGTGAGTCTGCCCTCTGGGTGGTGCTGCCGCTGCGGAACAAGGACAGGGCCTGCAGTTGAGCTGGAGGACAAAGCCCACGAGGCCTCTCTAAGCTGTGCCCTCGATGCCCTTCATGACCTCTGGGAGGCAAGTGGCCCCCTTATCCCAGCAGCCACCCCTCTGACCATTGGCACAGTGTCCCTCTGGGGCAGGGCCACTTGCTTGCCTGGGTTCCTCTTTCCCACAGGTCATGGGGACCCTGTCAGCAGTCCTGGAGTGACTCACAAGCCACGTGCCTGTCACCCAGCAGGCAAGTGTGCCTGGTATCCGCACTCTGTGTCCCCAGCACTGGCCTCAAGACACAGGCAGCACTCAGGATGCTGGCCGGTCAGTGAGACGGGGAGGCGCCCACAGTTGAGGACATTCCACCGGAGCTCCGTCCTGGAGTAAGATCGGGGTGCCCTGGGGAGCGGGCGGTGGGCGCCAGCTGCTTCACGCCGTTTCCAGGCTCATTCCGCCACTCGTGGAAGCAGCCCTGTCTTGCCTCGTGGGAGAGCCCTGCACCTTGCCCTGGCTGAGACAGCACATCGGACGGGTGGTCTAGAAAGCAGAATCCCAGGCACACACCTAGGACTCCGGACTGAGGACTACACACCAAGCAGCCAGAGAGTGGGTCCACAAAATGACAGACACATGACCAAGGGGGAGGTTGACAGCAGCTGCAGAAACCAGTGTGCCTGGGGCAGGTTCCGCTGTGGCCCTGGCATGTCCTTACCAAGGTCCTCTTTGTTCTCCTGGGGCCCAGTTTGGATGAGGATGAGAATTTTTTTTTTTTTTAAAGAGAGAGGGACAGTGAGAGAGAGAGAGACAGAGAGAAAGAGAGAATCAACTTTCTTTAGTTTTTTTATGTGGCTCTTGTTGCGCCGAGACTTCGTTGTGTATGTGGTGCTGGGGTTTGAACTTGCGTACTCGCACATGCCAGGCAAATGCCAAAACTACTGAGCCACCACTCCAGCCCCTTGGACAAGAATTTTTTTTTTTAAGAGAGAGGGACAGTGAGAGAGAGAGAGACAGAGAGAAAGAGAGAAACAACTTTATTGAGTTTTTCACATGGCCTTTGTTGCTCCAACACTTAGTTGTGTACGTGGTGCTGGGGTTTGAACCGGGGTCCTCAAGCTTGCCAGGCAAGTGCCGAATCCACTGAGCCACCGTCCAGCCCTGGGCTAGAACTTTTAAGTTCATCCCTGTTATAGTTTATCATGAACGGAATCCCAAGGGGCACCCCCTTGAAGAAAACTCCGTGCAGAAACTCATCTTTCTAATCAAGGAAATTAGGAGGAGATTGTTCATTTTCCACAGAACTTTTTTTTTATTAGAAAAGAAAACCCTTAATTTGCCGGACAGTGCCAACAGCCACTTCCCCAAGAGATTTGGAGCAATACTGGCAGAACGGCTGAGTGGTTTGGTGCCTGGACCCAGGAGCCCGGAGGCAGATGGCTGCCACTGCAGGAGCAGCTGGGGCAGTGACAGGAGGAGGTCCTTGGGCCACATGGAGTGGCAGGAGAGGAGGGTCACTGAGCTGCTGAGCAGTGTGGCAGCAGGAGGGGCATGGCGAAGTGTGTGTGGGAAAGCGTGCAGAGCTCCGGGCACTTCCGCCAGGCTCCAAGGCAACCTGCAGCTCCCCGCTCTCGTATGGGGAGTCGTGCAGAGGCAGGCATGCGCCCCGCTGCGACAGTGCACACCAGGCTTTGGAGCTTTGTTTCCTTGCTCACCCCGGGTCCCATCTCTAGATGATTCCAGCTATAGATTATTCCCCCACCTGGGAGGGAGCTGTTTGGTGGAGCTGCACTTAAAAACCTTATGAGCAAAGGCACCCAAGTCAACCCTGACTTCTGGACCTGTGATGCCTTATGACCCCCTCCCACCCACCCTGTATGAATGCACACAGGACCCATCCCAGTTCATCGCAAAGAGGCCGGGCGGATCATCTCTTCTGCACCCAGTGGGGCCAGCTCTCCTGAACATAACCATCAGACCTCAGGAGAAACACAGCCATGTCTTTCCACCCAAGGGACAGGGTGCAAGCTCTACCACTGTGACCAAAAATCACCCACAGAATCCAGGAACTAAAAGATAAGGAGAACCCGGGCAGCCAGGAGGCTGGGAGGCTGGCTGGGCCCGGCCGGCTGCACCCGTGTGTACTGTGCAGAGGCCTGGGCAGACTCCTCCCTGGCCCTTTATCTCGGCAGGCACGCTGGGGCACTGCCCACAGGTACGGGTGGCCTCACGGTGGCGGCTGAGCTGCTCAGTTTTGTTCTGACTTAGAGGAAGATGAAGCTCTTTGTTTCTGTGTCCCAGGCACTTGAACTCAGTGGTGGAGATCCCTTGGTGGTGATGTGTGCACATTCTGGAGAGCCCTGATCTCCTCTTCCTCTCCACTTGGTGTTGTCTGAAGGACAGGATGAGCCATGGCTTTGAGGCCAGTGGTTACAGATCCTGGGGAGGGAAACACACCCTCAGAGAGGAAGTGGTCAGAACTGGCAGTTGATTGGGGGTGGCCCACCACAGCCCCGCAGCCCCAGGCAAGCCATCTGTCTAGTGGAGCTCTGTCCCCACCTCTGTGAAACATGGGCCTGCCTGGGAAGAAGTGACGGAGTCTGGTCTGGGTTCTGTGGGTGGGGCTCCATGTGAAGACTGGCTCTTAATTGTGGGTTGCTGTGGAAGACCAGACGGACTTGCAGCCAGCCGTCCGGAGCGCTGTCAAGGCCTGGGGCTTCTGGTGGAGGCAGGAGTGGATAGCACTGGGGGCCCTCACCATGAAGCAGGAGGGTGCAGGGAGAGCCGCAGTCAGCACGGGATCCCCACACAGGCTCACAGAGGTCTGATACGATGGCTGTGACCACAGGATGGTCAGACAGTGCCTTCCCACTTTATAGGCGAGAAAACTGAGGCACGGGTAAATGTGTACAAGGGAGATTCTGCCCCTGCTGGGCCCACTGACCGACTCCTGGGGCCTGTGCACTTCTCCCTTGAAGATGCCATGGGACCTCTTTCAGGGGGAAGTGACCCTCGGGTTTCGGGAGGGTCAAGGACATGTGCGTGCCCTTTGCCCACAGGTCCAGTTCTTGCACACTGTAGTGTGTGAGCTGGGCCCCCTGCTGCCTGGGGAATCATTCTACACGTCTGCAGCTCTAAGTGGCCACATAAAGAATATATACATTGTCACAGAGAAGCTGCCTCACATTCTTGGGACAAAACCACAAGGAAACGATTGCACACAGGCGCCCTGGGAGTAGCCTTTGCTTGGAATGAGGTGACAGTGGCCTGACCCCACAGCAGTGTGTGACAGTGGGGGCTTGGGAGCACGTTCTCCCTTTTGGGGGTCCCACATGCCCAGGGCTGCGTGGAGCACGGTGTGTGAGGGTGGACGCCTGGCTGTCGGGTGCCAGAGCTCTCCCCTGAGGGTGCCCGCTTGCTCAGGCTGCGGATTCCTGTCTCCATTTCCCCAGGGAGGTGAGTGTCTCCAGGACCCCGAGGAAACCGCTTCCATTGTTCTGGGCATTTGGGCAGGTTTCCTGATCCTGGGGTCTCTCCTCTGGTCTATATCGCCCCTGAGAACCCAGGATGCAAAAAGGGACCAAGATCCACTTCCTAGAAATACGGTGCTGCTGGGCTGGAGCGGTGGGTCAGCGATTACAGCCTCCACGCGAGCACGCGGGTTCAAACCCCAGCACCAAGCACACAACCAAGTGTCCTAGCAACGAAGGCCACATGAAAAACTAAATAAAATTAATTTTTTTCTCTCTGTCCTCTCTTTAAAGGAAAAAACTATAGTGCTGCGATAAATGCTCAAGCAAGCCCCTTGCCTTGAAAGCCCAGTCCACGCGTCACTTCATGTGCGCGTGCGTGTGCCTGTGTGTGGGTGCATATGTGTGTATGCATGTGTGTGCAAGTGTGTATGTGTGCATTGAGTGCATTCATGTGTGCACACATGCATTATAGTGTGTGCATGTGTGTTGTATGTACACGTGTGTATGTTGTATGTGGGCAAGCATGTTATATGTGCACTGTGTACATGCAGGTTGTATTGCATGTGTGTATGTGTACATGTGTGCATGCACATGCAGTGTTACACTGTGTATGTTGTATGTTGTGCGAGCATGTTGTATGTGCATGTGTGCACATGCATGTTGTATTGCATGAGTGTATGTGTGCAGGTGTGTATTGTACATGTGTGTGTGCATGTTCTGTTACGTGTGTGTTGTGTGTGCAAGTGTGTTTACACTTGTGCATGTGCATGCTGTGTTACACGTGTGTGCGAGCATGTTATATTGTGTGGGTGCACGTGCATGTTGTATTGCATGAGTGTAGTGTGCATGTGTGTGCAAGTGTGTTGTGTGTGCATGTGTGTACATGCATGTTGTATTGCATGAGTGTGTGTGCAGGTGTGTTATGTGTGTGCATGTGTATATGGGCTGCGTGTGTGCATCTGTGCTGCCGCATCAGCGCCCTTCGAGGGCCCCACATGGCCAGCAGCCAGGCCGCTGCGCTCTAGGGCTCCAGTGCGCGCAGTGCCCCATTCCTCCCTGCACTGCCCTGCTGCGAAATGGCATACTCATAGCTGAAACCTACTTTATTTTGTCAGGAAGAGTCCAACGCTTCTGCTAATGCCACCCACAGGGGTCTATTTCCCTCCAGAAACCGAGGCAACTCCTGAAGAAGACCTAGAAACGGAATAAGCCGGAGCCGGGTAAGAGAGCCACTGCTCAGAAAACGGGGTGGGCTTGTCCCGGCCTCACTGGGGAAGCTCAGCTCTGCTCATGGGCCATCTGCTCCTCTGCAGAGCGAGGTTCCTGTGGCTCCAACATCCAGACGCCAGCACCATCCCACTGGGGAGGTGACGGGGTGGCTCTGAGAGAGCCTGCGGTGTGGCGCCAGACCCATGACTCAGCCCTCGAGCTGGCTCCCTGGTTCCCGTCCCCGGTGGCTTAGTCTACTGTAAGGAGACACCACCAACCCACCACGTCTCCCATGTGGAAGCCCAAGATGGGCGGTCACAGGTGGCCTTGCCCCTCTGCTCGCAGGAGGCCTATCTCGACACACGGCTGACCTCTGTGAGCTGCACGTCCCTGAGCACCTCCTCCTGTAAGGACGGCAGGCAGATTGGTTTGAGGCCATCTACTGACCCCAATTTACCTCAGTCACCTCTCTGAGGGCCCTGTCTTCAAACGCAGGTATGAGGTATCGAGGTCAGGACCTCAGCATGTCAATTGTGAAAGACACAGGTGCCCTGTAACACCCTGGGACAGTTTCCCCAGGATGTGGCTTTCACAACTGGGGACCCACCCTGAGAGAGGACCCCTGTGTCAGGAGTGGAGGGCCTCAGAGCGAGCTGCCCGGAGGCGGCCCTGGGAATCTACCGTTCACTGCATTACTCCCCGGGACGGGGTGGGCTGAAAGTCAGGGAGAGGGGACAGGAGACCCAGGACCAGGCGCTACCCGTTCTTTTGAGAAGTAAAAACATGTGACTTTGTTCAGAAGCTGCCCCCAGGTGTCCTTTTATTCAGTGAAGCCCAGAGTTACTGGTTAAATCATGCAAAGAGTGGAATCAGTGCACCGTGATTTGTGAACAGGTGCAGTTCGGATTCCTGGTAACAGGAAAGGGATTAGAAAGGGCAGGGAGGGGACAGACATGTCCTGCAGGCCTGACCCAGGGGCTTCCCCACAAGCTGGAGCCTGCCTCCCTTCCCGGGCTGCACCAATGTGGTCGGCAGCCAGGGCTGGTGGTGGTGCCTACACCAGAGCCAGCTCCACGCGGGACGACAAATGGTTTAATTAACCTCCCAGCCTCTCCCATCTGCGCAGCAGAGCTGGGCACGCGCCACCCGAGGCTGTGAAGATGGTGTGTCTGGTTTGGAGGAGCTCCGTGCCAGGATGGGAGATATCAGGGCCCCGCGCTGTGCTGAGCGAGGCAGCTGCACCCTGCTCCACCCACTGGGCCCGCATCCTGGCGGGGATGGGCGCCCCTTCTTGAAGGGGTTCCTCCTGCTCAAGGGCAGCAGGAGGCTAAGTGGGAGCCCAGCTCTGCTCTTTGCCGGCCAAGTGGATTATTCTGAAGGTGGGTAAGCTGCTTTGCATTGCTCTGTGGGCAGCGGGCTGCGGGGGCTCCTGGGGGCTGCGACTCAGTGGCTTCCTCCAGGATCCCCTGGACTCCTCAGCTGCCTGGGGCCAGGTGTGTAAACATGCCAGGCCCACGGTCCTGCAGGTGGCCAGCTCCCCAGCGTCTGCTGCCAGCGTGGCTTTGAAGTGGGTCTGGCGGTGAGCTGTGCCTGTCATTAGGCGCTCCGGGAAGCACGAGCTCATTAGGGCCAGATGCGCAGCACGGGCGCCAGCCCCACATGCCTTCCCAGGCCCGAGGGGCAGGGCCAGCCACCCACACCTGCACCCTGGAGGGCAATGAGGCTGGGGCCTTGGACTCGGGGTGCTGGGCTGGGCTGTAAGCTGGGGTCCTGAAGCTCTGCCTTGCCGGGCCAGCGCGTGTCCACCAGGGGCTGCCTGCCTGCTGTGGCCTGCCTCAGGACAGGGCCTTTTCTGCAGTAGGAACACTCCTCCAATGCAGCTCTTTGAGCAGACAGTGTGTCTTTCCTTGTGTTCTGTACAGAAATGAGCACTGAGGTTCTGACAGCAGGTGGGGCGAGCATCTGGAACTTTCCTTCTCCCCTCCCTCTTTCATGTCCCCCTCCTGCACCCAGAGGTGGTGGTCCTACTCTGACACATGCCATCGCACTGCGTCCCCACAGGCCCAAGCGGTGACACTGGGAAGTGATACACTGACAGCGCGTCCTCTCTTTCAGGTTGACGGTCTCGGGTGTTCTCTCACAGTATCGGAAACCTGACTAATGCAAGGTTCCATCTCATCACTGGGTGAAGAAGCCCAGATGGGACAGCCAGGTCTTCCTGCCGAGTCTGTGACACTAAATGGAACTGAGATCCTTTCATGGGGAAAAGTCTTGAATTGTGGGGAAATATCGATGCCTACAATTCCAGAGTACTGGAAGTGAACGGAAGCAAACAGCAAAAGAGGGTGACACCGTGGGCTGTCCCTGGGAGCACCCCACACTGTCACTGCAATCACACTCCCCAAACCAGTAATGGCATTGGGATGTGCCCAAGCCACAGGAAGTGCCCAAGATGAGCCGTGCAAACACACGCACACACACTGAGTCCCACCCCTGGGGCTCAGTTGATAGAGGTACAACAGCATGAAGGTGAGTGGCCGAGGCCACGGAAAGATTTTTCATCCCTTCATTTCCCAAAAGAAGGGGGCAAGCTGGCCCCACAGTGCCAGGAGCACCCATCCGGTTGGGCAGCAGCAGGTGCATGGGCAGGGTGGGGACAGAGCCTTCACTGGGTTTCATCAGGAAAGGCCGGCGGGGAAGCAGTCAAGGTGGCAGTTTAGGGGACTCTGGCTGTCCCACCTTCTGGGTGAGTGAAGACAGGATGTCACCTGGGTGTGGACTGACAGGGAGGGTGGTGGGATTGACCACAGCAGCCCTTCCCTAGCTCAGAACCTGAGCCCCAAGGGCCAGTCCATCCTGGGCTGCAGGACCTCAACACCAGAGCAGCAGGAATGCAGAAGACAGGATGAATGCAGTCGGCTCTGGGATGGGTGGATGGGTGCCACACAGGAGTGTGGAGCCCGGGAAGCCCAGAGTTCCTCCTTGCCACAAGTGCAGGACAACGGGGGCTGGGGGGAGCGCTCCAGAGGGTACTCCCCACGAGAGAAGGCCCGTGACTTCATAGTCAAAGGGTTCAAGTGGGTGCTGGGACAGTGGCCTGTGCTGGGGCTGGAGCTGCACCCCTGCCGATACCCCACTGCCGTCCCCTCTGCTGTGTCTCTGAGAGGCTTACTGTGCAGCTAGGGCCTGGCACACCGTGCTGACTGATCATCAGCTGTGCAGTGTATATTGCTGCTGTCCCTGCAAAGCGGCCCTGAGGACAGGCCTCACAGGGGCCAGTGACCCAGTGCCCCTCTCAAATGCCAGCTGAGCCTGGACAGGGCAGTCTAGCCAGGACTTGGCCACTGCCCTGGGAAGGTGGGACAAGGGTGCAGGGTGCACCGTCAGGACCACCAGCCTCAGGGCAGTGCCCACACCAGTGCCTGCACCAGAGGACCTACTTTCTGCATCGATTGAGGGCCTGGCTCCTTGGCTGCCACTGGAAAAGACCACGTGTGCATGGGGTGTGCGTGGAGTGTATAACGGTTTGTGTGTGGGTGTGCACGGGGTGTGTTTGCATGGAGTGTGCATGGGGGGTGTGGGGGTTGCATGGGGG
>PVKS010026378.1:0-28727 GCA_004027875.1 Aplodontia rufa | reverse complement strand
AAAAAAAAAAAAAAAAGAATCAGGAGAGATCCCTAAAAAATAAGCTTATGCTCCAACTCAAATCTCTACAAAAGGAAGAATAGTCTATTCCAAACCATGCAGAAGACAGGAAATAATTAAGATCAAAGCTGAAATCAATGAAATTGGGAACAAAATAATAATAATAATAATAATAATAATAATAATAATAAAGAATTGAAATAATGAGCTAGTTCTTCAAAAAAATAAAATTTATAGGCCCCTAGCTAATGTGACTAAAAGAAGGAGAGAATCAAAGGAAATCAACAAAGTCATCAACAGAAAAGGGGTGATCACCATTGACCCCCCTGAAATCAAACAGATTATCAGAACATATTTTGAAAAACTATACTCCTCCAAAGCAGATAATCTGGATGACATGGACAAATTTCTAGACACAAGCAACATCCCCAAATTGACACAGGATGACACTGAAATTCTAAACAGACCAATAACAGACTCTGAAATCCACACAGCAATTAAGTCTTCCAAAGAAGAAAAGCCCAGGACCTGTTGGATTCTTTGTGGAAGAGCTCACACCTCTCCTTATGAAGCTATTCCAAGAAATTGAAAAAGAGGGAACTCTCCCAAACAATTTTTATGAAGCAACCATAACTCTGATACCAAAAGCCAACAAAGACTCATCGAAAAAGAAAACTACAGACCAATATCCCTCATGAATATTGTGCAAAAATCCTTAATAAAGTTCTTGCAAACCACATTCAAAAACACATCAAGAAAATAATTCATCATGATCAAGTAGGCTTCATTCCAGATATACAAGGCTGTTTCTATATATGCAAATCAATACATGTAATTCATCACTTAAACAGAATTAAGGACAAAAAAAATTTGATCATCTCAATAGATGCAGAAAAGGCCTTTGATAAAATCTAGCACACATTTGTGCTCAAGACTCTAGAGAAAATATGGATCAAAGGAACTTATCTTAACTTTGTAAAGACCACATATGCCAAACCCTCAGCTACTATAACACTAAATGAATAAAGGCTGAAAGCATTTCTGCTCCCTCAAACAAGACAAGGCTGCACACTTTCACCACTTTTATTCAATATAGTCCTCGAGAACCTGGCTAGAGCAATCAGGCAGGAGGAAGATATCAAAGGAATAAGAATAGGAAGAGAGGAAGTCAAACTATCTCTTTTTGCTGATGACATGATCCTATATCTGGAAGATCCAAAAAACTCCACCAGAAAACTGCTGGAGCTGATAAACAGATTTGGCAAAGTAGCAGGCTACAAGATCAACACCCATAAATCAATAGCTGTCCCATATACCAACAATAGGGAAGAAAAAGAAATTAGGAATTCGTTCCTATTCATAATATGCTCTAAAAGAATAAAATACTTGGTAATTAATCTAACAAGAGAAGTAAAAGACCTCTACAATGAAAATTACCGAATACTGGAAACAGAAATTGCAGAAGACCTGAGAAGATGGAAAGATGTTCTGTGCTCTTGGTTAGACAGAAATAATATGATTACAATGGCCATTCTGCCAAAAGCACCGTATAGATTCAATGCAATCCCCATCAAGATTCCAATGTCATTCTTTATAGATATAGAAAAAGCAATTCTCAAATCAATATGAAACAACAAGAAGCCCAGAATAGCCAAAACATTACTAAGCGAGAAAGATGAAATAGGTGGTTTGGCAATACCAGATCTAAAACTATACTAGAGAGCTGTAGTATTAAACACAGCATGGTACTGGTATCAAAATAGGAATGAAGACCAATGGAATAGAAGACTCTAAGACAAACCCATAAATCTTTAAACATCTGATCTTTGACAAAGGGGGTCAAAATATAACATGGAGGAGAGACAGCCTATTCAACAAATGGTGCTGGAAAACTTGGACAGCCACTTGCAGAAAATTGAAATTAGATCTTTGTCTCACACAGTATACAAAAATCAATTCTAAATGGATCAAGGAATTAGGAATTAAGCCAGCTACCATAAAACTTCTAGAAGAAAAATTAGGACCAATACTCCAGCATATGGGAGTTGGTAACGACTTCCTCAACAAGGATCCTAAAGTGAAAGAATTACAGTCAAAAAATCAATGAGTGGGATGCCATTAAACTAGAAATTTTCTGTACAGCCAAGGAAATAGTCAAAACAGTTAAGAGACAACCTACAGAATAGGAGATAATGATGGCCTGTGATGCCTCTGACAGGGAACTAATATCCAAAATTTATATAGAACTCAAAAAACTCAATAATGGGCCAGAGATCTGAACAGAAACTTCTCAACAGAGGACACTGAGCAAGCCAATGAATATGTGAGAAAGTGTTCTAAATCACTGGCAATCAGAGAAAAGCAAATCAAAACTACATTAAGATTTCACCTCTCTCCAGTCAGACTGGCAAAGATGAAGAATACAAACAATAACAAATGCTGGAGGGGCTGTGGGAAGATAGAAACACTAGCACACTGTTGGTGGATTTGCAGACTGGTCCAGATGCTCTGGAAAGCAGTGTGGAGACTCCTCAAAAAACTAGAGTTGGATCCACCTATGATCCAGCTATCCTTCTTCTGAGTGTTTTCCAAGAGGAGTTACAATCAGCACATTACAGCAACACAGCAAAATCCATGTTCATAGCAGCTCAATTTACAATAGCTAAATTATGGAACCAACCCAGATGCCCCTCACTGGATGAATAGACCAAAAGCTCTGGTATATATATATACAATGAAGTTCTACTCAGTTTTGGAAGAAATCATTCTGAGTGAAGTTAGCCAAACCCAGAGAGTCAAGGGCCAAATGGTATCCCCCATTTGTGGAGGCTGGACCTAAACCCAGGCTTGGGAGTAAAGTAGACAAACTCATATAGATCTATAGAATAAAAATGCAAAATGTTAATATTTATGAGATAAAGTTACAAGATACTTCATAAGATATTTGAAAAAGCTATGCTGCATACCTGTACAAAAATGTAAAAGTTTAATCTCATTGCCAAATATTTTGAAGAGTAACAAGTGATGACAGGAAGGGAGGAGAAGGAGAAATGTTGGAACTGAGAAAAAGCAAGATACATTCTAAGTGGTTATAATGTCACAGTGTAAATATATATATATATATAATGTTCTTCATAGGTATGAGAATTATGTCACTGTATTTGGGTTTTTTAGGAACAATATAGGACCCAGAAGAAAGGCGAGGGATCAAGGGACAGGAGGAGGGGGTACAAATATTGAACAAACTGTATTGCTGAATTGTGCGCATCTAGGAATATGTGACAACTAATCCCAACATTATGTAAAACTATAATGCACTAATTTAAAAAAAGCTGTGCATAACCTCACCAAATCTATCAATAATTTCTTTTTCTCTGCAGACCTCTAATTTCAATGACCAGAAAAATAAATTAGAGACCCAGATAACTGCAGAAGCAGTTTAATCAATTTTCTTTCGAAGTTGGAATTTTCTTTTTTTTTACATGTAACCCTTCCAGATAGAAGCATGATTCCAATATTCCACATCAGCCTAATTCAACACAGTGAATGGACAGCTCTTCTTTGAGCCTCAATTTCCTTACTTGTAAAGTGATTTTAAGAATGCATGGGTCACAGAGCTGGGGGTGTAGCTCAGTGGTAGAGCATTTGCCTAGCCTTTGCAAGATCCCCAGCATGGAAAAAAAATGAATTCACACCTCACTAAACATATAAAAAGCACATCAGACAATAACTAGCTCCTTCTGTCCTCTCATCTCCATCACATACTGCAGAAGGCAATATAATATCCATATTTCAGTGTGTCTATGATCCTGAATTCCTTAAAATTTCTAAATAATAAATGGCAGAAGTGAATCATCTGTTTTGAATTTCTTAATATATGATTGGAAAGATGGTGTGGGTAAACATTAACAACTACTGACTTTAAAAAGAGAGGGGGGGGGGCCAGTGAGAGAAAAAAAACTTATTTAGTTTTTCATGTGGCTTTCATTTCTCCAAGACTTCATTGTGTACATGGTGCTGGAGTTCGAACCCACACACTTGCACATGCCAGGCAAGTGCCATAATCACCAAGCCACCACTCCAGCTCCCTGAATTTTAATCTGAAGGAGATTTTGAGTCATTGTTCCCCCAACTCCAGCCCTCTCTGCATATATATACCCAATATTTACTGAGTACCTGTGACTGATTAATTCAACTGACTAGATTAAAGCACAGGACGTGAACCTTATTCAACACAGACATGAGATTTTTTTTTTTAAAGAGGAGATAGAGAGAGAGAAAAAGAGAGAAGCAATCTTTATTTAGTTTTTCATGTGACTTTCATTCCTCAGATACTCAGTTGTGTATGTGGTGCTGGGATTTGAACTCGAGTCCTTGCGCTTGCCAGGCAAGCACCGTAACCGTAACCACCGAGCCGCTGCTCCAGCCCAGACATGTGATCTTGATGTGCCCTGATATAATTTTTGTATGTGCTTATTGTGCTTAGCTTCTTTTAATTTCAGAGAGCTCTAATTTTAAAACAGTTTTAACAATAAGAAAATTTTTGTTCATTATTTAAATGTTTTTTCTGCTACACCTTCTTTCTAGAACACCATTTGCATGCATGTTAGAGTGCCTGACATTTTCCCAGTAGTCACTAAGACTCTGTACATTCAGCATTGCATGAATGCATGTGTATGTGGATTTCAATAGTTTCTGTTGCACTTTAAGTTCATTCATCTTTTCTTCTATAATATTTACTTATTAATATACAAAAGCAGGGAATTTTCCATTCCAGGTATCAGCTTTAGAAGTTCCACTTAGCTCTTCCTGACATTTTTTCTTCCATTTCTCTTTTCAAAATATTCATGTTTTCTTTTGAATCTTTGAACATTTTTATAATACTATTCTTTCTAAGTCTGATAATCCCATCACCTCTGAGGTTTCTGAGTCTTCTCTTATTAATGTATTTTTCTCCTGGTTATAGATTATAACATTTTCCTTTCTATTACCTTTGTGTTTTATGCTGGGAATAGTATTTTAAGAAGTATTCGGATTTTGTGGTCTTCTATTAAAGAAGGTTAAGATTTTATTTAGCAGGCAGGTTTCAGCTTGACATTTTTTAGACTTAAAATTTTTACAGTGGATCTAGAAGAGCAATATAAGAATAGTTTAGTCCTGCTACAAAGAAGTGATCCTTTGAGTGTCTCTCCTGAAATATCAGATCTGATTCAAATGTGTCCCTGTGTAAGCTCCAGAAATTATTCATCACACATCTGCCTCACAGTGATTCTTTCTCTGGTAGTTGTTCCTTGTACTGAATGTAATGAGTCTGCTTTCTTACATTTCTAAATCTGTCCAAATCTGGCTGGGACTTGGAGGTGATCATGAGAGGAACAGATTCAAGTACCACCCCAATTAAGTTGTCTAAGTTTAATTTAAGCCCTAGCAGCATAGTAATTATAGAGTATTGTAGCAAGACTTCAGATAACTCCATGCTGGCTCTGGCCAAGTTCAAACTTCCCATTTGGGCCATGTTACTAATCAGGAATATGGAGTTCTAACTCTCCAGGGCCCCCTAGAAGAAGGTTTTGTGGCACCTAAGAGAAGTTCAGCTTGTTTTTGATTCATAGAGGTTAAAGCTCATAGGCAAGAAAGTCTTTTTTCTAGAGAAACAGGTAGTAAGCTTCCTGAGCCTAAGACTCATCTATCTGAAGGAGATGAAGGGTTCATGGGTGTCCCATAAGACACCTCTGTTATTTGTACATGGTCCTTTCTCCCCCTGAAATTTAAGAGACCTTCAAAGATTTAAATGACATTAGAGACTGTATTATCTAAATCTGCATTTAAAAATATTTGCTCATTTTTTTTACTGGTGTCTGAACACTAGTAATTTTATTTCTCTTGCCCAGCAGAGGCATGACCTGAAATAGAAAGGCAGGAAAGACAAGTTTAGCCTGATGATGGTGTTAGTATTTGTTTCAGCTAATATAATATAAAGAAGGAAGGCAAGAATACCAATTTTCTTCTTTGAGAATCTAAATTAGACATTAGATTGAATTAGAAAAGACTTGACTGTTGGCCCCCTGGAAGGTGAAACCTCCACTGAACATTTTATGTCCTGTGTGGCACCTTTTAGAGGTTCTAAGGGATTGCTTTTCAGCCCTCAATGAGCCACCTTCCTTAAGTTTTGTCATTGCCACTAAACAGATATATGCAACAGGGAGTAGAAGCCAGGGATAAGCCCAGAGACATAGCTAATGGCCTTATTGTTGCCTCAAATTTGTGAATACAGATGTCAGTTCCCACTAAGGCAAGTCAGGGTCTCAAGGGATGGTAGGCATAAATCATCAGCATCGTCGGTAAAACTAGACAAAAGTACTGTATGGTTTATGATGGACAGAAAAGTTCCATTTGGGAAAATACCAATATGAATCTTATAGCCCAGAACTTCATTCAGATTTGTATTCCTCTAGAGTAGTGGATCTTAACTATTTTCAGACATAAATGCTTTTGAGAATCTCAAGAAAATCTGTGCTGCTTTCATAAAAATACTTACAAGCATAGGACATTAGTAGCTTTGAATTCCACTTATTAATCCTAACATACAGAGACATGCGCACATATATATATATATACTAGTAAAGAGATATATGTTCAAGTAATAAATAACCCTAAAAGCTGTCTAATTAATGGCCATCACTACCATGAGGACAGCAAGATAGAGTGACATTGATTTTCCTTCCCAATTCTGGCTAAAGAGAAAAAAAGGAATATTTCAAACAGCCCAGTCATAGCTTAAAATAACTAAGTCTTAATGAAGACTAGGGAATAGAAAAGCAAAAATAAATACAAAGTAAGTTAGAACCACAGAAGCTGGTTTGCCAGGCATGGCTGTTCTCCAGGGACACTGGCTCTGACACCTTAGCTCTCAAAGCTAAAACTAAACAAAGGGAGGACCAAAGAAAAAGATGATTAAAAACATAAGATGTTTTGAGGGACAGAAAAGGAAGGATCTCTTGGTCCTTTGTTACTTTCTGGATCTCTATAAAGATGGTCCCCGATGGGCTTTCATATAATCTCCTGATGAAACCTGAAGTGGTCATAACATATGTGCTAAACTCTCATTTTTTCTGTATCAATAGTTCAAAGGCTAGGCCATGAACTTTGCGAAGAACAACTAACAAGTAAGAGTAAGAATATAGCATTTGTCAGAATTCTCCAGAGAAACAGAATAAGATACACAGATACATCCAGCTTAAGAGGACAAAAAATCCAGCTGTACCTTGACAGACACCAAGAGAGGATGAGAGAGTCAAGAAGGCTCAGGGTATAAGGTCCTATGAACCAATAAACAAGAGAATATTGAGATAAGATGGTAAAGAATATCACTTTGTATAGGATAGCTTATTTTATGGAAGTTGCCTAGCTTAAGGATTGCCTAGATAATTGGTATAACTATTTTTGAGAGTGCTTGTGATAGTGTTTCAAAAAGAGATTAGCATTTGCATCAGCATACTTAGTAAGAAGATCTTCCCTCACCATTATGGGCAGACATGAAAGCCCAAACAAAATGATGGTTGAGGAAGGGCAAATTTTCTTTCTTCTTTCAGCTGGGACATCCACATTTCCTGTCCATATTTTTTTTCCTGGCATCAAAGCTCCTGTTTCTTAGGCTTTAGGACACGATACCTTACTTACAAAGGCCTTCTTAGACTGGACTGAATTATATCACCAGTTTTCCTATTTCTCTAGCTTGTAGGCATACTATGGGATTCTGCCTCTATAATCGTGTGTGCCAATCCCCATATTAAAACCCCTTTATTTAGCTACGTGAACCCTTTCATTTCTATTTCTATAGAGAACCCTCGCAAATATAATCTCCTTATGTTACTACTCTTTGGACATAGGAAAGAATACTAAAGAACTGGCAAAGTGAAACAATTAGTGAAGTAATCTAAACTGGGGCTGTCTTAGAGATCCCCAGATATATGGGGAAACAAGGGTTCATAGCCACTTGAGGTGACTTAAGTCATTTAATGTGAACCAGTGCTTTTAAAAACTGATTACACATGCAGGAGGATGTTCAAACATTTGAGAGATGAGAGTGCTCAGCCTGTAGGCACTTTCTGTGAAGAAAAGCCCAGGGCTGACAAAAGCACCAGGGAACCAGTTCAAACACAGACAGGACCTGAATCTCATACTGTGAACTCTTAGTAAGACAGCATGCATAAAATCATGTGTTCTTTTGTTTGGTGCTAAAATAGGCTTTCAATCCTTCATCTCTTGCACCCAGAAAGCAGAGAAAACTTAAATAGAGAATCACAGACTTGCAAGGGCCCTTAGAGATAATCTAGTCAAACCTTCATTTTATAGTTGAGAAAACAGTGAGTCTAAAGGAGATAGAGTGATTTGCGCAAGGTCACATGCATGGCTGGTTCATGATGAATCTCTAATTTAAACCCTTAGTTCACCTTTTCCAGTCTAATCCTCTTTCAAAGTACTTTCATTTTTATCTGTGCCATGATTTTTTAAATAATTGTAAAGGCAAAAATTTGATGAACAGATGACCTTTATGTAGGTTTATCTAATCTCTTTTGCATTTCAACATCTGTCCCAAGAACTGATAAAATCAATTAGTGATAATCCCTGGGATTAGACAGCCCATATCTGCATTTGCAAATTAGCCAATTCACATGCATTTGACTCCTGTTGCAAAATGAACATTTTTGAGGTTGTCCTAATAAGAGACTTGACCATTGTAAAGAATATTAATGTGCGTAGAATCTTTGTAAGCATTATTAGTATATTGACACATGATCATAAGGAACTTTGTAACACAGGATATTTTTACCATTACCAGGATAATTTCCTCTTTAGAATTCAACCATAAGAAGAAAAAACAAATTGAACACAAATCCAAATTTCTGTTCACATGAAGGCAAATCATAGTTCTCAAAGCACAGACCCCCCACATACTTCATAAAACATCTTGGACAGAACACAAGAGCACAGACTAACCTATATTCACAACAAGTGCTGTTAAAATCATGATAAGCAGAAGAAATTTTGTTTTATCTTCATTTACAGAAATTTTGAAAATTAGAATTTATTTTCTTCTATTATAGAACAATTTGCCTTGAAAAGAGAATGGTGACTTCTTGCTTTTAGTTTCACCAAGAATTGGGATTTCATAGAAGAAAATCAGTCTATGAGAATCAGAAGTGTTAAAAGGTAGTAGATCGGGGCTGGTGTGGTGGCTCCGAGTTTATGGCGCTTGCCTGGCATGAGCGAGTACACGGGTTCAAACCCCAGCACCATGTACACAACTAAGTGTCAGAGCAATGAAAGCCATGTGAAATACTCAATAAAAATTGATTTTGGGGGCTGGAGCCATGGCTTGGTGGTTACGGCACTTGCCTGGCAAGCGCAAATACCCGGGTTCAAACCCTAGCACCTATGTACGCAACTAAATGTCAGAGCAACAAAAGGCATATGAAAAACTCAATAAAAATTGATTCTGTCTCTGTATCTCTCTCTCACACACTGTCCTTCTCTCTTTAAAAAAAAAAATTGAATCTCTCTGTCTATCTCTCACTGTCCTTCTCTCTTTAAAAAAAAATAAAAAAATAAGATAGTGGATCATCCCATAAATTCCACGCAACCTTACCACATACGAACACACAGATAGCAAGGTATTCAAATTTTTACCAGCAGGTGTAAAACACAGAAATGAGCAAGTGTGGTTATCCAGACCTATAAAGACAGAAACTCAAGAGGCTGAGAGCAGGAGGATCACAGATTTGAGGCCAGCCTGGGCAACTTAGTAAGACTCTGTCTTAAAATTAAAAAAAATAATAATAAAATAAAAAGGAGCTGGAGATATAATCAGTGGCACAGCACTTGCCTAGCATGAGCGAGGCTTTAGGTTCAATCTCAGTACAGTAAAAAATAAATTAAAAAATAAAAAGAAAGAAATGCCATAAGGAATCAGGGAACTTTTAGAATTGACTATCCAGACTATGAAGCCCTCTGGCCATATGGAAAATAAGCAGGAATTTGGTGGAGAATCAAAATGAAACAAAATGACAATTGCAGTGCTTCTACCCTCAGCTTTTGGTCTGTAAATTCCCTGTCATGGTTATTTCCATAGAGAAACAAAAGGCTCATTCATGTAATTAAAGGTACAACAGTAAATGCAAAGAAAATGGTACCAAACACAAAAAATAGTTGCTAAGCTTTTGTTTTGCTGCTGCTCCCACCACCTCTCCTGGAACCTTTCATCTGAATACTGAGGGTGTCAAGACACAAGAGTCCAGAGAGCAGAAAGAACAACCCCTTGGTCTTGATGCAAGCATGGAGGAGTTGTGCTAACTCTGAGTAGCAAAGGCATATTACAGAGATATTTCACCACCCACTCATTTATCTCTCTGATTTCTGCTGTCATGCCTTCACTGAAACTGCTTTTCTGAGGATCACTGGAAGTTGTCCAATTTAATGAGATTCTTTCTGCAGGACTCTGACCTTTGATATCATCTGGCATTATTAACTTCATCCTTTAGAAACTCTCTTGACTTGAATGACATTAAGGTGTCTAGTTACAGTGACCAGTCCCTCTCAGTTCTTCCGCTAGTCACTCTTTCCCAGGCCCCTTCTGGGTAGGCATTCCCAAAGAACCTTCTTCTATCTCCAGGAACTCACCCCCTAGGGCATCTCATTAATTCTCTTCTCATAAATTCACCCTCAGCTCTCTCCATGGAATTCATACTTTGCATTTGTCTGGATGATTAGAAAATATATACAGCTTTTGTATACTCCCAGAAACCTATTGATCCTTATTTTATGAAGAGGAAATTAAGAGACAGGTATAGTGACCTACTCAGGTCACAAAACTAGAAAATTACACAGTCTACAAACTTAACCCTAGCACTTAAGTCCAGGGTTTCTGTCATCACACCATAAACGCCTCCCAGTGACTCCTGAATATATATCCTAATGCCTCATCTTCTTCACAAAGTACAGAATAAAAATTAAACCACCAATTAGAAAACTATACATGAATATCTGCATGATTTGCCATAGTCCCCAAATGCTTCTTTCTTTGACCTCTATTTTTTATGTATGTGATTACATGCACTTGGAATTTTTGGGTTATTTCTCAATTATCTATTTGCCACCAACACATTCCTACATTCTGGAAATTGCATCTCTCAGTGACTCCCACCCAATGCCTTCAGGTTGCAATACCCCTGCCTTTCTTCTGATTCTTGCGCCCTCTTCCTGAGAGATGTAGACTATGGTATTATTACAGTACTGTTGTATTAATGTAGTATTAATGTCTTTACCTCCACTCTCTCCCATCTCAAAAAGGGGTATTTGCATGCTGTTTGGATCTGGAATGTCCTCAAAGGCTCATGTGTTCAAGGCTCGATCCCCATCTTGTGGCACTATTGGGAGGTGGTAGAAACTTTAGGAGATGGGACTTAGCGAAAAAGGTGAATCACTGGAAGTTAACCCTTCTCCCTGGCCCCTTCTCTCCCCTTCTCTGCTTGCCAGCACTGTAAGTCAAGCAGCTTTGCTCTGCCACGCTTTCCCCACCACGATGTTCTGTGTTACCACAAACCTAAAAGCAATAATCAGCAGCTTATGGACTGAAAGCTCTGAAACCACGAGCCAAAATAAACCATTGCTCCTTTAAGTTGGTCCACTCAAGAATTTTGTCACAGTGACAGAAAAACGACAAATACACATGCTTTCACAGTGGCTCTTCACTGTCATTAGAATAAAATCAAGGGGCCCTACTTCCCCTATTGTAAGGCTCCTGTCTATACATTCCCACTTATTACATGCACTCTACACTGAACCACCCAAAGCTACTGAGTACTGAAATAAAATCTTTTCTGATGTTAGGTACTTGCTATGGTTTGAATCCACCCCATTCCCACCCCACCAAAAAATTTTTTGTTGAAACTTAATCTCCATCCCTATTTTGAGGTTTTAAGACATGGGACCAGGGAGGACCTTTGGGTGATTTAGGTGATTTAGGTCATGAGGGCTGTGCTCTCAGAATGGACTGATCCATTTGTGGGTAAATGGGTTATCAAAGGAATAGGTTTGTTATAAAAGCAAGCTCTCTCTTGGTTGCTAGATCTGTCTCGCCATGTGAGGGCCTCTGCCATGGCATGACTGCAGAAAGGGCTTTACCAGATACTGACCAGATGCCAGTACCATGCTCTGCACTTGAAGGACCTTGAACTAAATCAACCTATTTAATTGGCCTGTGGTATTCAGTTATAGCAATAGAAAATGGTCTAAAACAGTGTTCAAAGATTTTTACTAAGTTAAAACACATCTGTCATGGATAAATTCATTTTATCTCACTATTTTATAGTCAAGAAATCAAAGTCCCTTCCTGTTAAACCTCCATTTGTGTTAGTTAGCATTCATTTGGTAAGTGTTCTAGAACCCTTTTCCTGTTTGAATATCTGTATGTGCATATTTGCCTTCAATGTAGACATCTGTTGTTGTATTTCAGCCAAGGCACTATATTGTATGCCAACCAAAATTATTTTTAAAATGATGCAAAATTGGTGAGATACTCTCTCCATGAAAAAAAAAACTTACCATAAATATTGGAAATGCATTGTAATAGTTTTTATTCTCTCTCAATGCATAAAATAGTCTTTCTTTGCATAAAAGCTAAAATACAGCTCTAAGACTTTGATTTCAGACTTTTGTAAGTAAAGCAACAAAAATAATTTGTTAAATTTTTTCAGAGTGTATGCATTCTAATATTTATAAAAATAGAAGATGTGTAGGAAAATAAAAACATATTCTCCAAGATGCTAAGATTTCATCATTTCTGGGATTGTTACCTAAATAATGGTGCAAAGAAAAAAAAAATACCTGAAGAGTGATTTGAATATTAAGTCATCAAAATAAAATCTCTTTTTAAGTGATGCTTTACCCCAAAATGCTGGGCTCAAAAAATACTCAAAATAGGCCAGGTTGCATCTTATCTATAGTGGCTCGTTTGTCCCACCATAAAGGTAAGAGAAGAAAGGCGAATGCAAAAATCTCATGCTGGATTATCATTCTCTTCTACAACATACAGAATTAGACAAATGACCCTGAAACGAACAATCATCTTACACAATAACAATGTTGAGAACTGTTTTTCATTCAAAGAGAATAGACTTTAAATATACAATAGAACATTTGCAAATCACAAGTGTGCATGCACACGCACGCGCGCACACACACACACACCAGGACACCAAGCCTTCTGTAGGAATCCCTCAAAATCCCTGCAAAGTCATCCCTAAACATCTCTGTCTGTTTAGGTAAGCATCTCCACTCTCATTTAGTGAGGACTTTCTTGGGATTGATGTATCTTATCACTTTCCTAAACAGGTTTCTTTGGACTAAAACTCTAAAACTGCCACCTGCACCCCCAGCTCCCATGGTCTTCCTGTAGTGTGAGGCTATCTGGTCAACAATCTGGCTCTGTCCTTAGCTCATCCTGCTTTCTCCATTCTACTTGCTCTAATCTTCTGTTCCTTTGACAAGCCTCAGTTGCTGTTCAGGAAACACACACACACACACACACACACACACACACACTCATAAAAAAGTGAATTGAGAAGTTAGAATCATAGGCCTGGCTTTGTCACCAGCTAGACAATTCATCCTCCCTCTCTGTCTCACTTTTCCTGCTATGTAATAGCTGGAATCACATTTTCCATTGATTGTAGTGTGAATCCAGCAACATGAAGTCCAGTCAAGCATTTGAAAAAGAGCAGCATGGCAATCACAAGTACTCTTACCTCTTCCCCAATATCCTTCTTTCTTACAACACCTTCATTGGTAGCTATTGTTCTGAACTTTGACCAAAAGAGTATATAAATTATAGCACAGATGGTGATTTTCCCAACAGAAAAAAAATCACATTCCAATTTTCTTTTTTCCAGTTTTCGTATTTTCATAGAAGACCTGAAAAGCCTCTTAATTCCTCTGCCATTGAATTCTTTCAAACAGAGAAAGTGGTTTGTGGTTGAAAGGTTATAATCTATGACAAATAGAAAGAGAAGAGATTTGAAGGGCAGAGAAATATGTTCTATCAATTGCCCAAAAAGACAAAAGCAGATTCCTTAAATGCTTGTAGAGGTGCAAGATTAGAGTTTCGGGCATGAGAAAAAGAACTTACAGGTATATTCAAAGAAATGGATGGATGCTGAAAATTACTGAAGTGCTACCTGTGAGTTAATCCCTGACCCTCTAAGGGATGTCCTATAAAAGGTCATAAAAAGCCCCTAACACAATCTCTTTGTTGGGGTCTGAGGTCTGACCTTCACTCCATTTCATCAGCTGCCCTGGAGCGATCTTGTTACTATTTCCATAGGTTCCTTCAGGAAGGGCTGCTAGGTCCTGCTTTGTTAATCTTCCTAATTGTTATGCAAAAAGATTAGGGTAGGTTGGAATGTGCTAACCACAGGCTGTTCCCTAGTTGTTTGTACTCGAAATCTGCATAACCCCTGGCAACTCCCTTAGAAGGAATATTGATTCCTTGGCTTCTCCCCTCCCTATAAAAACCCGTGTGCCTTAATAATAAACGGATTCTGGGCTGCCATCAGCTGCCTGTGGTTGACTCGTTTCCCCGGCTGGAAGGGAAGGGGTCCCCGGATGAGGGGGACCCAGGTTCCGGCCATCGGCACTCATCTCCTGATTTGGCCCTGGCGGGACGATCCGGCTGGTCCAGATTGCCTCGACAGCTGCCCAGGGAAGCCCGGGCGGCAACATCTCTTTACATTTCATCTCATAAACCCTGGGCTCCAGCTGCCTTAACATCCCACAATCCAGGAGCCAGTCCACTTTCTTTCTACTCCTAAAGCTTTGCAAGAGTTAACTCATTTGCCTGGAATTCCTTTCTGTGTTTCTTGACCTAATGGCTGGTTAAAATGTTGAGGCCAAAGGAAAGACTACTAATTCAGGTAAGAGCAGTTGTACCCAAATTTGTATCTTAGTTAGGTAATAATATCCCCCTTCTCCAGCAAGAGGTGCTAGATCCCCAAGATAAACTGAAATTAGTTAAGAGTCCTCTGTCCAACATGCACATTCCGTATAAATAGAACCAAATAGAGAATCATTGAGGAGAATCAGGGCAGATTTATTTGAGGTGATTATTGATGATAAAAGTAAGCCTAAGGCATTTACCATCCCTTGTTCTCTGCTGCCTCAAGGTAAGAGTCACAAAAGTAGCACTACAGATTGGCTATGGGCATGAAATGGGAAGTTTTTGCCGCAGGGCACGCCACTCTCCGCAGCCTGTATTCACTGCCGTGGTTATCAGAGAAGAGTGAGAATAAGACCTTTGAAGCAAATAACCTCTCTCATGTTTGGCAAACTGGGGATGCAACTATTTTCCCGTGGCCTAAATGACACCCTGGAAGTAATGAATCTTGGGCCATTTTGAAAACTTATTGCTTAAGAAGATGCCTACCTAAAAAGGTAAGCCCATCAGAAGGGGTACTATAAATCTAGGCTTTGTGGTCCTGAAGTAGAGACCATTTGAGAAGCTATTTTTAGGTGTGCAGAATTTTGTGATGGTTTCACTTCATAAAAATATTTCTTGAGAATAAGAAAATTTCAATTTTTTCAAGCTGGCAAATGTCCAAGCACCAAAGTTCAGAAAATCATATACTAATTTTATTAATTGTCTGATGTACCTCTGAAATCGTATTTCCTCTAAAAATGTTGGCCCCACATTCTTGATACCTGCTTCATATGACAATGGTCATACAGAAAATTGAAAATCAGTTTTTCCTTGGGTAAGATTAACTTTAGGAATTTTTGATATTCTAAAAGGTTGCTTCTTGCTCTAAGTCTTATTTTGACAGTGACATGTAAATTTGGGGGATTATTGTCAAATTGAGAAACTCTGTGAGCAGTGTCTTATCTGATCTGCAATGTTTGGAAGGATTTTTCACAAATTAGCTCTAAGCCTCATATGTTTCAAATCTTGTTTCTTCTCAAATTCAAATCTTTTTTTTTTCCCCTGAGGTCAGACATCATTTGGACACTTCATGTCAATAAAACCTCTGCACTTTCCCATCAGAATGATTGAGGAATATCTGTGGAAGTCATTTCACACTTGGATGGCTAGCAAATATCTTGTCACTTATGAATCACACAAATATATCTCACCAAATACTGACTAAATGAATCCCCAAATCAACCTCTTTTTAACCAACTTTCCACTCACACTCACAATTCAACAGACATAAGAGGATGTTTTTCAGAGGGAAAATAAGAAAGGAGGAAGACTTTACTCTTGACTGATTATGTTAAGATAAGCTTACTCTTACAGGTTATACAAAAGCCTGTGACCATGCAAGCACATTGCTGGAAGACTTCCTCAGACCTTGAAAAAGGCCTGCGCAAGTGAGGAGCCCTGGAGCTAGATCACCATTAGCTTTGGGATAAATCTGCTTCCATATGTGAGTTATATAATTGGTATAGACACTGAGGAGGCATCCAGAGATGCCAGCTAAGAATGGAATGCTAACACACATCAGAAATTGTTGTTGTCCAAGGTCCAGAAGCCTCCAAAAATTCCATGCCATGAAAGAATACTGGAATATCTGCCACTACTAGGAGTCTTAGCAACTAGGGAAAACAGTATTAGCAAAATAAAAAAGCTGGCCTGTTCCTGCAGTCAGCATAGTGAATGGAAGAGTGGAGTGTGCACGCCATGTGAACAATCACATGCCTAGTAAAGCCCCTGTTCAGGGAAAGACAGAGAGAGACAAACCTCTGCTTTCCTATTCAAGATATTTACTTAAAAGAAGCCCACCTACATGGAAATTATAGGAGCAATTACAATTATATCCTAAATTTCATGCAAAAAAGCTAATTGCTCATCAGGAAGGACACCCTTATCTCCTTAACAACTATGTCAACTACACTAAACTGTGAATTATATAAAAGGAAGTAATGAATACTGAAACCATACACATAACCTAATGTCTGCATAAAGGAGAGTTTATATTCCATTGGCTGTAACAACATAACATTGCTAATATGGGAATCACTTCCTTCGGAAAATAAAGGAGAAAAATTAGAACAGGACGAGCCAAGTCAGTAAGAAAATGACAGACTCAGACAGTAACCTAGTCACCTAGTCTTAACCCAGAGGAATGCTCCACCTCAGGTCTCCTTTAGTACCTTGGCCAGGTTTTAGCTGTGATGAAGATGTCCCTCCTCAACTAAGAAATTGGAGATGTGATTCAGAGAATATTAGACTTTCTAATGAGTTTCTGATCATTCACAACCAAATATGACATAAAGCTATGAAATTTTACTTGGAAGCAGGGATGTACCCCTCTAATCCCAGCTACTCAGGAAACTGAGGCAGGAAAATGGAAAATTTGAGGTCAGCCTCAGCAACTTAGCAAGACTCTGTCACAAAATTAAAACAAAAATTAAAGCTAGAAATCTTCCCAGTTTACAGAAATCTGCTTGCAGATTTCAAGGACAATGGTGGCAAGAAGCTACTTCCTGATAGTACCCTGAAGAGCACTTCCCAGTCAATGAACTGACTATATTTAAAGAAGGAAATGTCTGCACATACAGATGAAGGCCAAGAACCTCAGCCTGGCTGCAAAGGCTCACCCTTCACTATTGTCCCAGCTGTAATGCTAACCATCAGGCACTGTAAACATTATCTGGACCCCTGATGCTTCTTCTCCCTCTCATCCTCCTTGGAGGAAACTGCTTTATAATCTCAGGCAAAATTAGTACTTTATCTACTGAGCTGCCCTGCACTTTTTCATTTTTACATTCCTTTTAGGATATAAAAGGCACTGTAGTGTATTTTATTTATTTCTAGTCTGACATCACCCTAGGATGTAATCTACTCTCAAGTAAAAAGCATTACTTATTTAACTTTGTAGTGCAGTATTTTTAGCACAAATACTGGCACACGCATGCTTTGCTTCAATAAATGTTAGCTGTGTAAACAGATGCCTTTCCTTTTCCCTCCCCATACAACAATTTTAACAAGGCTTATGTGTCTAAGGAGGCCTCCTTTCCTTTATTATTACCTTTAAAGGATTCTTTAGTTATCCATCCCCAAAGTCATCATACTTGACAGTTAAACTAGAAACAAACTCTTCCATTTGTGATTATTATATTGTTATTTTGGTTTAGAAATTTTCTCAGGCACAGATAACAAGCAGTCTCTTCATGTAAAATGCTAAATATTTAGCCACCTTTATCAAAGGGCTCTGGCAATTTCATCAGGAAAAAAGTAATCTTAGATTCAAAGATTTGAGACTCCAGGCTACTAATAACCAAGTTACTGGCTAAACACAACTCTCCCCAGGTAAATCTCTCTGAACGTGTTCTTCTGCTCCTACCTCCTGGAATGCAGCCAATTCCTTGGAGGGTGAGACCTCCACTTTAACTAACCGATAACTCGATTTAGTTTTAATCAAAGTATCACAATCAGGCAAATTGAGAAAACATAGTCTACAATTTGCTCAAGGTGGAGTCATTAGTTGTTAGAGATACTCTATTTGCTCTATTTTATTGATTCCATTCCCTTGACATCTTCTAATACTCTTGAATCCCAGAAATTTGAGCCCATACCAAGTGCTAGAAAATCTCTGCCTTAATCTGATTTCTGAACAAATTTAGTTGTATGCCAACAGATTTGTTATTCCATTTATAGATATGTCTTAAAGTATAAATTTACATGGGGCACATATAACTGCATACCAGTCCAGAATAGCATTGTAAAACCTCTTTGTCAGAGTTGGAGAGTCCATTTGAGAGTTATAACAACATTTCAGAATCTCAATTTTCTTCCCTGGTCTTTTTTTGTTGTTGTTGTTGTTGGGAGGGCAGGGTCTCACTAAGTTGCCAAGGCTGGCCTCAAACTTGCACTCCTCATACCTCAGCCTCTCCAATAGCTGGAATTACAGGCATGTGCCATTATCCTATCTTGGAACCTTGATTTTGACCTGTTTCAGTTGTCCATATTATAAAATGCAAACCTCATGGCATTGGTAAGTGGTAAAACTTCAGGGAGAGTGTTTAATGAGTATGACAGAAAAAAATTCTCAAGATACAGCCATTCTCAGAAACATTCCTTGATTTTAGAAAACTGATCTATAATATGTCCCTCTATATATAAAATTCTATGTATACTTTCGTAGAAGCTCTTATCATATAATTCTATAATAAAGCTTGGTTTTCTTTTCTATCTCCCTCTCTTGATTGTGAGTTACATAAGGTCAAGAGTTTTATCTTTTCAACTCTGGGTCGCCAAGATCCAGCAGGGTGAAAGATAAAATAAGTACTGGTAAATATGTATTGTGAATTCATGAGTAAAAGAATGTGGGGCCTGGGTTGCAGCTCAGTGGCAAAGCCCTTGCCTAGCACATGGGAGGTTCTGGGTTTGATCTTTAGCGCCACATAAAAATAAATAAAGTCATTCTGGTCATCTGCAACCAAAAAATTATTTTAAAAAAGAACAAATGTGATAAGTATCTAAGGATATGGGTATATTCTTGAAGTATGCTTTCTAGACTCTTCCCTGATCAGCAGGCAATTCGTTCCCTCTAGTTCCCTTAAGGTCTTTGACATTTCTCAAAGGACCAATGTAAAGAACACCCACTTAAAGTGATTCATTATCCTTTGAAACTAAAATGGGACATCATAAGAGCTACACTAAGACTCATTGGGTTGGGCCTTAATACATCCAGTGTTCCCAAAGATGTAAGCAGACATTTAATGGGACTAAATAATGTGTGCTAAAATTCAGTTCTACTTTTTTCAAAGGTTTTTGTAGCATTTGAGTTTGCCATCAAGAGACAGAAATCAGTGTGCTGTGGAAAGGGTAGTGATATGAAGGAGAAGATTTGGATGAGATTTGCCATCAGAAATATGATCAAAGAAAAATTTCAAGAGTGCTTTTGGGTATCGAGGTCCATAAAATGAAGGCAAGTATAAGAGCTTCAGGAAATCCATAAGATTTCTTAAACCCTTGCAACTTGACAAAGTGTGTATATGTGTGTGTGTATGAGAGTGTATATTTACACACACACATACATACACATACTATATATATGTTATTGCTGCTGTTGTTGTTTTATGTGTTACTGCTATAGCAATGAAGTCAATCACTGAAGAAGAGCTCATTCAGGTCCTCCTGCTCCCACCACTTGTCCAGGCAGGACCCGTTCCCCATTCAGCTGGCTTCCAATACCCCTGGAACTGGACCTCCTGCTTCAGCTTCACTTTATAGAACTGTGCCCGTATGCACTGGCTTCCCTCTCCCTCAATGGTTCTCCGATCAGCTTCCTGGTCCCTGAGCCACATTAGCACATCCATGCACTCTATTATAGATCTCTTCCAGTTGTGGAGGAAGACTTATAAACCCTCATTTTACCTCATAACTGTGTGCATACATAATTTATCATTCAAATTGAAGCACTCCTGAAAGGGAAAAGAGATACCATTCATAGTTATAACAGTAATTAACTAAGCCTCTACTGGTTAAACCCAGAGGAATCTCTTCTAATTTAAACACCAAAACAGAATGAAAGTAAAGGTTGCCAAAACTAGTGACAAACAGTCAAAAGAAAACCAAAAAGCCAGGCATCATGGTGCTCTCCTATAATCCCAGCAACTCAGGAAGCAGGAGGATACCAAGCTCAAGGTCAGCCTTACTCCTCAGCAAGACCCCGCCTTAAAAAAAATAAAATGGCTGGGAATGTAGCTTAGTGGTAAAGCAGGCGTAGGTTCATTTCCCAGTACCACAAAAAGAAAAACCGAGCATCAAACTGAAAGAGAGAAAATCTCCTTTTCTTAACCTCCCAAAATTTATTATATCATAGTATAACATATCTTTTCTAAGCAACTGTCTCCAATTGGAGCCCTCTATAAATGGCAATATTAACAATAAAATATTTACAATACTATTATCCATAAAAAGAAGCTCTTCTCCCCTTTAATCCACTTTCTAGAGGAGCCACTGGATCCAAGCAATCTCTCACACTCCTCCCTAACAGAATTCTGGGGAGAGGGGCATGTGCTGGCTTCCTTTCCAACCCTTTTCTCTCACATCCTCGAGACTTCTCCTTAGGAAATAACCCAGGTACTTTCATTAAGGTTTTCCCTGAGGAGCAGGCTCCATCATTCCAAACTTTCTTTATATTCACCTCTGCAAATGGAAGTGCTTAGAGTAAAACTCAGGATTATGCAAACTAAATTCTGAGGTACCAGTTTGCTGTTAAGCATAAACTTACCTAATCAAGAACTAATCAGAGCTGGACATAGAAAATACCATGAAGTCAAGAAGTAGAGAAAGGCATTTTATATATATCTTGAATTTTTACATCTTATTCTGTTCATCTAAAGGGATCTGCCCCTTTTTCAAGACATAGTTTCCAAATAGTATTTGAGACAGCTCATAGTAACATATGAGCATATATTCACAAGATTAACTAAAATGAACTTAAATATCAAAACACACAGGTAGCAAAAGATTTGATCTGAATTTTAGAAAATAACAAAATGTAAAGAGTAGAAATCCAGAAAGAATGAAAAAAGAATATCATATATTCATAAAAATAGTTTACTCTTTAGTTTCTAGTTAGTCATGAGACCTGGAAAAGGTAGCTTGTTGGAATTAAAGGCTCCATCAGAAAATAGAATTTTTCGTAGCAGCTATAGGAAACCACATCCATTATTAGTCGTTATTAAAGTTGTATTTTAAAGAAACGTGAAATACTCCTTTCCTTCACATCATTCGCCAAGTCAAAATTGTGCTCTCTCCTAATCTTTCACTCCTCTTAGTTTGGGTCACAGTATTGTATAGCACAGGGAAGATGTGATTTTGCAGAACACTCAGGCAAGGCAATAGAAGATCATATTTTGGAAAATGAGAGGCCAGTCACACTGAAATCTTTCTCATAGTCACTGTCTCAAGAGTAGGGTAATTATTAGGACACTGAAATGGATCCTTGGAGAGGTAATGTCTTGAGAGGCAGGAAATGAGAGGGCACAGGAAACATGAAATTTGTGCCTTGGAGCTGATGCATTAGCAAATCTCTGACCACAAAGGTTCATCTGCTGCCAAGCTGGAGAGAGCAATGGGGGAAGGAACAGCAGCCCAGGTTACTGATTGACGACAGTTTCCAGGGCAGAGAAGCAAAATTATTTAAAGGAGCCTCAAGTGGGATTTGATTGCATCCTCATGAAGCATCAGTATGAATGATTCACATTTCCTGGTGGCCAGAGAGTTGCAGAGCTGACCAATAATTTGTTATCTCAGAGGTTTTAACATTCCTCAATTCGAATCAGTACAGCATGCTGAAGTCTGAAGTCCTTATCTGATGAGTCCTGTAATTAAAGATCCACATCAAATTTGAGCAGCCACTTTAGGTGGCTTGCATTTTATGCTCAATTTACTTTTCACTTTTGGTGAAAAATCTAATTATATGAACAACAAATATCATTGTTTCCCCTCCCCCTTGGCAAAAGCCCTGTGTTAAATGCCACCAATTATTTAGCTAATCGTAACTCCATCCATGGCTCTGCTAATCCCTTAGCAGCAGCATCAATTCTGGGTCAGGAGCTTACTCTCCCCTAGCTGCTAATGAATTTCCTTTCTTGGATTAAGTATGATCTCAGCAGTACATCAAGGAGTTACCTTAGCATTAAAATTGTCACCTGAATAGACTGCAATCTGCACCAGGTAGAAGCAAGAAAATATCACACTGATTTTAAATCCAATAGGCTCACTCACATAAAAATTCAGCAAATATTTACTGAGAGTCTACTATGTACCTTTCACTACCACTTACTAATTATGTAATACAAGAAAAACCCACTTAATCTTACTAATCTTATTTTCCCCAAGTGCAAAACAAAGAACATTTAAGTACATGGTTGTTTTGTTAAGATCAAAGAAGACACTATTACTGCTATGATCTATTAGTGCATTTAGTATCACTTTATTAGTGTATTTATAGTTACTCCGCTGCCTACCATACTAGGCACTCTACTTGCATTAGCATGTATAGCTACTCAGCAATATCCATTTAGTTTTTCTTCCTTCTACAAACTCTCAGAACAAATCACTTATACACAGAAGTACTGTTTTTCTCCCATTTTTCAGAAACACTTATGTTTCTCTGCCTCTATGAGACAAAAAAAAAAAAAAATCCAATTCACTATTAGCATGGGAGGTGAAAAGCCCTCAGGACCATTACAAATATGTGATGGTGCATGTATATCAGAAGAGTGGGATGACCTCAGAATAATGTTTCCGACTCCTTCCTTTGCAATGCATCTATAAAATAAGCAGTCAATAGGGCTTTTCATTGTGAAGCTTGAAATTCATTAAATTAAAAACAGAAAAATATCTATGCCATCTTCCAATTTATATCTTTGCTTTTTCTTGGTTTTCATGAAGAACATCCTCAGGGTAAACATTTCTCAGCAGGTTCTCTTTCACACAATCAGTTTTTTCTAGAGATTTTCCTCTTAAGTTCTTCTTGTTTCCCTTTATTTTCCTACATATTGTACCCAATCAAAGAACAAATCAGATAAAAACATTCAGTGGGAGCATGTGTTGGTACACTGCAGCCCATGGGCCAAGTTCAACTTCTGCCTGATTTTTTTTTTAAAGAGGACAGTGAGAGTGAGAGTGAGAGAGAGAGAGAGAGAGAATGAATTAATCAATTTTATTGAGTTTTTCACCTGGATTTTGTTACTCTGACACTTAGTTATGTACGTGGATGCTGGGGTTTGAACTTGTGTACTTGTGCATGCCAGGCAAGCACCGTAATCATTGAGCCACCTCTCCAGCCCCTCTGCCTGATTTTTTAGAAAGTCCATGAGCTAAGAATTTTGTTTAATTATGAAGCAGCTAAAGAATATTTTTATCCTATGAGTATTGTATGAAAATCAAATTTTCAATATTCATAAATAAAATTTTATTAGAAAGCATCCATGATGATTCATACTTGCAGCATAAATCATGCTCTATAAAGCTTCAAATGTTTACTGTCAGACCCTTTGCAAAATAAAGCTATGCACCCCAATTTAGAATATAGCTAAAATTAACACATTTGTAAGAGGGATTGAACATGTGTAGATAAACTCATTGCAAAAAGCCAAAACTATGAAAGCCAACATTGCAGGAGCTCTGGCAAACAGTCCCTTACACAGCTAATTGGCTGAAATCCACCAAGGAGGACTGTTTGTCCTTGAGTTGTAGATGGAGTTATAGAGAAAGGCAATATCCATTATTTGAGGGGTTTCTAAGAAATACTTATTTCATGTGTGTGACGTGTGTGTCTGAGTTAGGGCTGCTAGTGACCTATCATCAATTATTCAGTCAAGTCAGGTTCGCATTATTTCCTCATGATTTCTTGTTCCATCTCTAAAGCCAGCTCTGATCCCAGAGGAGCTGAGCTGATTGACTAGGCGGAGCTTTCTTTCCGATTCTCATTACTCTCTTGCCTTCATGCATTTGACTATTGTTAAGGACAAATTGGTAAAATTAAATAGATTTTGCCACACCATGTACATAACTTCATGAAAAATAACTGGATGATAGCCTACATCATTAATTCCATGTCCATTTCTTTACCTGTCCTCTAAATTTTTTGAATCTACGTAAGATATTAATAATAGCAGTTAATTGTTGTGATTGATCATATTCTTGTACTGGCTGTAAAAGTGAATATAGCTGTATCTACAGCTATTATGAGGGAAGTCTGGAGACAGATTCCTCTAGTAAAGATCAAAAGCAGTAGTTGGAAGCTTGCTGTCCACTGTGGTGATTTTTAGAAATGGTACAGTTAGGGAATTGGAAGAATTGATGTGAAGGTAGTCAATTGAAAGATGAATAAAAATCATAACTAAATGGTTCCAAGTCCTATATGGGCAAGAAAGTTTATTTTTTAACTCTGAAATAAAATTAGGGAGAAGATGAATCTTCAAGTAAATCTTAATACTAATATCCTTTTAATCTTTCGCAAGGTGAATATCACTTATTATAACTTAACACCCATTAACTTATGGCAAAGATGTTTCTCAATAGTTTTTTTTTAAGGAACCAGAGCATTTAAAGTATGAGTTAATTATTTTGTTATCTAGGAATTCTTAAGTTCCCTTATACTGGGCTTATAGAAGCACTCTTTACACTGTCTAAGCCATTCTGAATAGAAACATCTTTAAATTTAAGAGCCTTCATCATGTAACTTATTAATCTCCTCCCAAACAGGTAAATGTATTGCAAACTATTTTCTCAGAAAATCATATATACTCATGAAGTTCAAGGGTCGGTGTTATTGAGCTCTTGATCCAGGTAGGGAAATTTGGGAGCAGATATTCTCTTAGTATAGAAGACATCTTCCCTGGAGCTGAGTACTGAGTGGATGTCTGGGCAGGAAACCTTGACCTTGGTGCAGGAAGAGTTTCCTTTCTTCAATATGTGAAGATTATGGTCATAAGGTATTCTTCCCTCTCTCAGAGAAGCAGTTCTTTTCTAACATTTGCCCAACTGGGTTGTAGGTTAATATAAAAGCTTAACTCTAACATTTATTTATACTTTTTTTCTAACCATTCAAAGGTTTCCCTTATGTGTTGGTTTAATTCATTTGCTCAATTTCAATTCTGTTACTTCCAAGAAAGTTGAATGGAAAAAATATGACTCAGAATGTTTCAGACATTTTTTATCTTCATGAGGGGACAAGAAATTTTTGATAAGGCCAATGTATTCTGCATTTTCTTTCCAATACATATTCATACTCCTTTATATAAGGTTTGTAAAAATAAATAAATAAATAAATAAATAGTAGGTAAAGCTCACTTAGAATTCAGGTCGCTCTGCTCTCCAAGTCGTATAAACTAGATGGATTTTTCCAATCTTTGTATACATTTCTTCTCTTTAAATGGTAGATCTGTCTGAATAAAATATCCCTAGAGTACACATAAATGATGACAAATTATTAAGACTAATTTCCAAAGGTCTAGAGAAAAAGGAAAAAAAGGTACAGGGGAGAATCTATACTAAAGGGCTGTAAGTACGGACAGACAACAAAGCAAGTGTTCTTTGAGATAGATAAAAGGCTTTTTTCATTTATAGGCAAAGAAAACTGATAGTTTCCATTTCACATTTGTATCAAAAGCAAATATAAAGACACACAAGTCCGTATTTAATTTCACCCTTTGAAAATTTCATAGACTTTCACATAGAGACAGTGTGCTCACGAATGGAATACCATATTTAGGCATCTAGAGTTCATTCAGACAAGACAGATAACACAGACAATTATACCAAGGATGGTAAACAAATGGCTGGCAGCATAAGAAGTGACACAAACACCTTCCCAACCTTGTGACTGAAACTACTAGCCAATGGCCTAAAAAATGTTGTCAGTTTAGTGTCAGGAGATGGGTGACTCAGATGTCAGGAGATACCAGAATCAAGACAGACATACTAGAATCCACCATTCAGAGATAATATTCCTGATTCTTGCCAAATAACTATATTAGACTCTGTTGTTGGACCACTCAGTTGATCAGAGGGAAAAAAAAAGTTTACTATATGTTGCTATTAGAAAGAAGTGGAATGAGTATGCACAAATCAGAACTGAGATAAATGTAGACTGGGCCAGGAATCGATTCAATTCATGCACATTAAGAATTAAGAATTATTTTAATGCACATTATCTCAGAGGGATTCAAAGTACTCACTCATGAGGGTCATGCTTGAATTTTGCATTTCTATTGGCTTCCATGAATGAATTTAGATGGACAGAGCCCCATAGAGCTTTGAAAGAGAGAGGAGATGTGAGATTTATATACCATCTCACCAAGTATAAACAAAAGCAGAATTGACCACAAAAACAGAATTGGGACCACATGTTTAATAAACTGTTCTATCTTGACATTTACATTGGGTTTCATCCTTTTACCTAGTTTTAGTTTTTAAATAGAGTAACCCATGCCCATCCAGTATTTTAAGTTGTACATGAATCTTTACTTCAAATTGCCTTAAAATTAGTTTTCCAACATAAAAACCTAAAAAATGTGTATACTTTTTAATAGCAATGGTTATACTGCCTGTTCTTTCATTGTCTCACACATGACCTTTGGGGGTGGTACCACATCCAAACCATAACACTGACCCTACTAGAAATTATAGGAGGCCCCTGAGATGCAACACTCAGCAGAGACTGGCACTTGCTGCATGGTCCTAGGGAGATGTTGATCTTATGTCTTCAGAGTAGATATCACCCAACAAAGTCACAAATGCATTAGAACTAAACCCTAGTAACTGGAACTTACCTTAGGACTTTCCACTAGCCCCATCTAGGGAGTACATTGATCTGGTCTGTATGGACAGAACTCCAATCAATAGTACTTTCCATTCAGTCCTCCTTATAATGAGAAAGGAAGCTAAAAGGTATTTCAGCAAGCTGAAGTTACCACTTCAGCTGGCAACTTGGTGAGCAACCCTAAAAGAAGAAGGGTTTAACAATACCCAGTCCTTATTCTAAGGGATATATAGCCCACGAAGAAAAAGAAGGGCAATCTGGCATAGGCAGTGAGTAACCATTCCTGTTAATAGACTTGCTCCTGCTTAGGGGACCATAACTTTTCTATGTTATGAAGAATTATTTTATTTTGGTGTTCTTGCTGTGCTGACTGGTTAATGGATATATATATATATATATATATATGTATATATATATATATATATATATATATATATGTGTGTGTATATATGTATACAAACTTGTTTTTTCTTTTTTATATGTTAGTTTTCTTCATTTTGCCTTTTGAGGGCTAGGGGCTTGAGAGAGTGTTTTTGGTTTTCTTTGTTGTTTCTCTTTTCTTTTTTCTCCCTCTAATAGCCAAATACTCATGTTCTTTCTTTCTCTTCTTTGTCTATTTTTTCCTCCTTTATAGCCATCACGTGATACATCTGATTTCTCTCTGTTCATATTTTGAACAATCTAAACTTTCCTTTACCTTCATGTTTCCATCTGCTTTTTTGCCACTGTGAACAAAAGACCCAACAATAAGTTTAGGATCAAAAGTTAATCTGTGGGCTCACAGTTTCAGAGGTCTTAGTCCATAGATGACCAACTCCATTCCTCAGGGCTTGAGATAAGGCAAGACATCAGGGTAGAGAAAAACAGGTGGGAACATTGCACCAGGGATCAGAAAGTGCTCCACTCTTCAGGGTCAAAATATATACCCCAAAGGCATAACCCCAATGATCAACCCACTCTAATCACACCCTACCTGCCTATACTTACTAAGCCCTTTCAAAGGATTAACACACTGATTAGATTAGGTTAAGGTTCTCATAACACAATCATTTCACAACTAAACTTTGTGTTTTCTCACAGGAGCTTTTGTTGCACACCTCACATCTAAACCACTGTACTTCTATCACATTTTTTTCTGCTAATGAGCTCTACCTTTACCATATTTTACCGTATTTGGTTTATAAAATCCTGCTCTCATTATTCATATTATTGCAGTTATTAGTATTGTGGATAGCATAGTTGACACCTGCTATTTAATTCCAGTATAATTTGTGACTATTTGTTTTTTTTTATAATTTTTTTTTATTTTGAGCAACCTTACAAGATTTTAACAAACTAGTATAAAATGTGTATAAAATATGTATACATTCTGGATATTGCACTTATCCC
>PVKS010026377.1:0-28809 GCA_004027875.1 Aplodontia rufa | reverse complement strand
CCGCCTCTCTTTTAGCATAAACTTGTTTACTTCTGTCAGCCCCTCCCCCAACGTCGCACCTAAAAGGTACTATGAAACGGAGAAAATCGGTTGAAATTCATGTAACCGTTTCCCAGTAGCAGAAAAAGCTCGCGATTTAAAAACATCCCACTTCGACTGCCTCACAAACACTGGTCAGAAAATGAATGAGTCTGAGCTGCCGGGCACACCATACGGCTCATCTCTTCGTTTAACGCTCAGATTTCTACAGTGCCTTCACATCTTACTCCGCAGAGCTCCTAACGTACAAAGACTCGCTAGGCTGCTTCTCTCAAACCTCCGGTCCCCCTCTCTCAGACGCAAGAGCCTAGACTCTTCTGGCTCAGACCCCAAACGCTGGCCTTCACGACGCGGTCGAGTGCGGTCTTTGCGCACCCTGTACTCTCAGTCAAACCACTCCTCCCGTTGCCTTAGCGTGTGGCATAAATGTAGTGCCTTGCCTCGAATCTACAAAAGCCTTCCACGCAAAACAAGCGCAAATACTCACTGCCTGTTCCTGTCGCCATCTTGGCCCCGAAGTCTCCAACGCCTGCAATCGAGAGTCTGGTAGGACCGAATCCCGGGAACTCTGGGAAATAGAGTACGGACGTTGGTTCGCGGTGCCTCCTGGGCAATGTAGTTCATTCGCCCAAGACGAAGCAAGCGCCTTAAACAAGTTATATTGTGTCCTCCTGGAAAGCACTCTTGCTCAAGTAGGACAGAGATGGCAGCTGAAGCCTCAGGATTTCCTTTAGGCTTTTTAGAAAAGAAATGTCTCCAGTTCAAGGAAAACAGTTGAAGGGGAATAATCCCAGGAGAAACGACTCCGAACTAGCGACAGTTGGTAACCCGGATCCACATTACAGGTCAAGCCGAAGCAAACGGTCTTCCAGTCGCCCCACCCCCTTTCCTTATGCTGATTGGTAGCTGTAAGCTTCGCTTCTGATTGGCCGAATGAACTCAGCGCGTAATTTAAAACATTGTATTAGGAACAAAGCTGCACCTCATGGGCGGAGTTGAGCTCTCCTGTAGCGAAAGTTCAGGCTCTGCAGCTGGGAGTGAGCTGGTAACCTGGAAGCCTCGAGGGCCCCGTCTTTGGGTGAGAGTACGACCCGCCGAGGGTGAGTGTGCGACCCGCCGAGAACGGAGCTTCCCAACTCTTTCCTGTGCAGAATAGGCTTTCAGAAAGTGGAACTGCAGCCATCTCTCTCTCTCTCATTTTTTTTCCCCTTAAAACCTGTGGTCTTTCGGTGGGCTTTGGGGTGAGGATGGAAAGGGACACTTGAGATTCTGACATCACTTCCACAGCACTAGCAGGCCAGGCACCCTACTTTGAGTGTGTCCTTCTGTTTTTGGAGCCAGATATCTATTGGTTCGCGTTCAGAAATGAGGCCTTAGATTAGACTAATTGTTCACTCCTCGCATTCTCTTCCTCTTTACTAATAATTGGAGAAAATACGGAGTTGCAGTTCAGGCTGTGGGCTGAATGTCTTGGGCCAACATCATTGTTACCTATGATTTCCTGCTCCTATTTGTTATTCTTTCTACATGCTCTTGTCTCTTTTTAGACCTAGGCTGCTTTTGCTGTTATGTCTCAAGGGATCCTTTCACCGCCTGTGGGCTTGCTGTCCGATGAGGATGTGGTAGTCTCCCCAATGTTTGAATCCACAGCTGCAGATTTGGGGTCAGTTATCCGGAAGGATCTACTGTCAGATTGTTCTGTCATCTCCACCTCCCTGGAGGACAAGCAGCAGGTAAAGAAATTGGAATGTGTCTTGGGGCAGAAAATAATAGCTTCAGCCCAATAGTATGACCTCCATAGTGTGAGGTCATACAACCAGTAATCCTGAAGGTTTGAGAGATAAATTCAAAATTAAGGGCATGACAAGTAAAACCTGTAGAGTTGTGTGCCCATAAGAATAATTATTTGCATTGCATTAATAAAGTAACTTGAAGTGCATGCTCTTAGTTAATCTCTGAGGAAATGATAATTATATCTCTCCACTGTGAGATCCAATAATATTAAATGATTTGTACAGGCTGGAGGGTGTAGATCAGTGGTAGAACACATGCTTAACATATGTGAGGCCCTGGATTCAAACCCCAACAGCCCCCTCCCCCAACACACACACACACACACACACTAATTTGCACAGGGCCATACTGACCATGCTGATATTAAGTGGAATGTACATTCAGTTTTTAATAATATCAATCATTGCTTCCCTTTTTTTAGCCTTTCTTACTGAGAGATCTGGGATTACTGACACTTGGGACTGAATTCTTTGTTGTAAGGGGCTGTCCTGTGAACTGGAAAATGTTTAGTTTAGCATCATTCCTGGTCTCTGCCCACTAGATGTCAGTACTGCCTTCCCCTTGTAACAACCCATGTCCTTTGAGGGGAAAATTATGGACCTGATTAAGAACTGCTTTTCTAAGCTTTATGCTAAATTTCAACATATATGGTCACATCCACCCACCCCATCTTACATAGTTTCTCTTAGGAACTTACAGAGTTCCATGAGAATAAAATCCTTGATAATTTCCCTCGTTGGGAACTATTAGAGCCTTTTAGAGTTTCTGGGCCATAGCAGTCATTCTCTAAATATTCATTGAATGAATGAAATTGGTACTATTATTAACCTCATTCAATAAATGAAGAAACTGTGGCAAAGAGAATTTAAAGAATTTGTTCAAGGACTCATAGTTATTTTTTTTTAAAGGAAAAACAACTTTATTTAGTTTTTCACATGGCCTTAGTTGCTCTAACACTTAGTTGTATACATGGTACTGGGGTTTGAACCCGGGTCCTTGTGCTTGCCTGGCAAGTGCTGAAACCGCTGAGCCACCGCTCCAGCCCCGAGGGCTCATAGTTATTAAATAATGGAATTGGTACTCAGGTGTGTCTATCTCTAAGGTGCTTAACTACTATACTCTGCTATGATGTCACATCCTGATTTTCATAGCACTCAATCAGTTCTAACTCAGATGATCGATGTGGCAAGCCAGGTTTGCAGGGTACTGATGAGACAGGAAAGGGTGACAAAGTAGTAAAAAAGCTCTTGTGGATTAGAATGATTTTAGAACCAAAGAGTAGTTTCACAGAGATATTTGAGATGGAATAGGATAGTGTTAACATGATTCCTAGAAACTGTGCCATTTGCCCTTTTTCTCAGAGGTAACTTCTTAATCTGTGGTTCCGTGTTGTAATTCTGCCACAGTTTCCATGTGAGGACAGTACAGAGAAGGTGAAAGTATTCCTGAGGGTCAGGCCCTTATTACCTTCAGAGTTGGAACGACAGGAGGATCAGGTGAGTGTTTAAGGAGAGAGGATTTAAAGTGGAATAATACAATACAGAAGAGGTTCCCCAGGAACATTTCCTTCTGTGAAAACTGTATCTTCCCACTCCTCAGGGCTGTGTCCAAATTGAGAATATGGAGACCCTTGTTCTACAAGCACCCAAGGACTCCTTTGCCCTGAAAAGCAATGAGCGTGGAATTGGCCAAGCCACCCACAAGTTCACCTTTTCCCAGGTATGGAGATACTGGTCTTTGACCAAATGAAATGGTCAGCTGCATTATTTCCTCTTTTTTTTTTCTTTCTTTTTCTTTTTAAAGAGAGTGGGACAGTGAAAGAAAGAATTGATTTTATTTAGTTTCTCATGTGGCCCTCAGTGCTCCGTGCTTCGATGCTTCATTGTGTACAGGGTGCTGGGGTTTGAACCTCCATCCTTGCACATGCCAGGCAAGCACCATAACCACTGAGCCACTACTACAGCCCCACATTTTTTTCCTTTTTTTAAAAATTATGGGTCTGTTTCTAGATCTTTGGGCCAGAAGTGGGACAGTCATCTTTCTTCAACCTGACTGTGAAGGAGATGGTAAAAGATGTACTTAAAGGGCAGAACTGGCTCATCTATACATATGGAGTCACCAACTCAGGGAAAACCCACACAATTCAAGGTGAGTAGTAAGGCCTCAAGGGATATCTGGTGGGTCTGGAGTTACTTTTTGATTCTCCAAATCAGGGGGAGAAAGATACTTGCCTCAGCTGTTCATCTTTCATATGCCTTTAGGTACCATCAAGGATGCAGGGATCCTACCTCGGTCCCTAGCTCTGATATTCAATAGCCTTCAAGGCCAACTCCACCCAACACCTGATCTGAAGCCCTTACTCTCCAATGAGGTAATCTGGCTAGACAGTAAGCAGATTCGACAGGAGGAAATGAAGAAGATGTCCCTGCTCAGTGGAGGCGTCCAAGAGGTGAAGTGTTGGTATACATGAAGGCAGGGGCAGTGGGTGCAGTCTCAGGAAAGCTTTGTGCTAACCTTCTCTGTGACCCCTCAGGAGGAGCTGTCCACCTCCTTGAAGAGGAGTGTCTACATTGAAAGTCGGACAGGTACCAGCACCAGCTTTGACAGTGGCATTGCTGGGCTGTCTTCTACCAGTCAGATTACCAGCAGTAGCCAGCTGAATGGTACGTACTACAAATAGGCTCTAGGCCATGTAATAATAAGAACCCCATTCCCTGCTACCAGGGAGGGGACCCAAAGTTGCAACTCGAACTCCTCCTTCCAATGTCCCCTGCAGTCCAGAGATGAGGTAGATTGCTCTAGAGTTGATGAACTATACTTTGGCCTCTTCCTCAGAAACAAGTCATCGATGGGCACAACCAGACACTGCCCCAGTAAGTGTCCCAGCAGACATTCGCTTCTCCATCTGGATCTCCTTCTTTGAGATCTACAATGAGCTACTTTATGACCTATTAGAGCCACCTACCCAGCAGCGTAAGAGGCAAACTCTGCGGCTGTGCGAGGATCAAAATGGCAATCCCTACGTGAAAGGTGTGTGAATGTGGAGAACACAGGCAGGAACCCTGTAGGGGACTTGTGGAGAGACTAGGAAAGAAGTTGAACGTTACTGTCTTGTGCCTTTCTTTCCTTTGGCCCCAGATCTTAATTGGGTTCATGTGCAAGATGCTGAGGAAGCCTGGAGACTCCTAAAAGTGGGTCGTAAGAACCAGAGCTTTGCCAGCACCCACCTGAACCAGAATTCTAGCCGTAGGTGAGTAAGTTTTGAGAACAAACCCTTAAGTATGTCTAAGAAACATTAGTCCTCCACTTGGTCGTGAAAGATGTACAATGATTTTCCTCTTTTCTTAACTTTCAGTCATAGCGTCTTCTCAATCCGGATCTTGCACCTCCAGGGGGAAGGAGATATAGTTCCCAAGATCAGCGAGTAAGTTTTTCCATTTAGAAATTTGATCTTGGGACTGGAGCGGTGGTCCAGTGGTTACAACACTTGCAAATAAAATTGATTTTCTTTCTTTCTCTCTCTTTAAAAAAGAGAAAAAGAAAGAAAGAAATTTGATCTTGCCAGGTGTGGTGATGCACACCTGTAATTGCAACTGCTCAGGAGGCTGAGGCAGGAGAATCATAAGTTCAATGTGAGAACTTGATGCTGTCTCAAAATAAAAAATAAAATGGGCTGGGGATGCGGTTCAGTGGCTAAGCACCCCTAGGTTCAATCCCTGGTACCAAAAAAAATAAAAATAGAAAAGAAATTTGATCTTCTTGGTCACATAGTAGTTGTGGGAGCAGAGAAGAGGTCCTTAGAATTACTACTTGTTCTTATATGGGTACAGAGATTCTTGGTGGGCCCTCCCTTCTCCATGAGGTCCTCATGTCAGATCCTGTGTGTCATTCTAGGCTGTCACTCTGTGATCTAGCTGGCTCAGAGCGCTGCAAAGATCAAAAGAGTGGTGAACGGCTGAAGGAAGCAGGAAACATTAACACTTCTCTGCACACCCTGGGCCGCTGTATTGCTGCTCTGCGCCAAAACCAGCAGAACCGGTGAGCTTTTGACTATAAGCTTGGGCTGGGGTGGCCTGGAGCACTGGTCACCACTGCAGACAGTGCTGGAGTATGAAAGGATTAGAGTTCTACTCACAGATCTATTACCTCTGATTCTCTGCTAGGTCAAAGCAGAACCTTGTTCCCTTCCGTGATAGTAAGTTGACTCGAGTGTTCCAAGGCTTCTTCACAGGCCGAGGCCGTTCCTGCATGATTGTCAATGTGAATCCCTGTGCTTCTACTTATGATGAGACTCTTCATGTGGCCAAGTTTTCAGCCATTGCCAGCCAGGTGAGAAACTAGGTGTGATGGTTGTGCCTCCTTTGGGCTGCTACCTTTAAGAAATGTACTAGTAAGTAGTTAAGGAATCAATTAAGGTTTTGCCCCCTCCTCTAGCTTGTGCATGCACCACCTGTGCAACTGGGACTCCCATCCTTGCATTCATTCATCAAGGAACAGAGTCTTCAGGTATCCCCTGGCTTAGAGAAAGCGGGTAAGGCAGACCCAAGCCTTGACAACCATGTTGAAAACGAAACTGACATCTCCATGTACAGCAAGGAGGTAAGAATACCAAACAAACAAACAAACAAAAAAACCAAACATTTGGTGCAGCAGCTTAACAGCTATACATTTTCCCTGTTGTCTTCCAAGTAGTCTTGGGCCTTTTGGGGGCATGGGTACACATCTGACATATGTTTTTCCTCTTAGGAACTCCTACAGGTAGTGGAAGCCATGAGAACACTGCTTTTGAAAGAACGACAGGAAAAGTTGCAGCTGGAGATGCGACTCCGTGATGAAATTTGCAATGAGATGGTAGAGCAGATGCAACAACGGGAACAGTGGTGCAGGTACTGTCTTAGTGACCCCTCTTGCTGTCACCTGGGACAGGATGGGAAGTGGAGACTGGATGGAGTTCTGCCACAAGATCTATTCTCCAAGTTAACTTCTCAAAATCTTCACTCACTTCTTTTTTCTCTGACAGTGAGCATTTGGATACCCAGAAGGAACTACTGGAGGAAATGTATGAAGATAAACTAAAGATCCTCAAGGAGTCACTGACAAGTTTTTACCACGAAGAGATTCAGGTGAATTGCCCTGAACTAGCCCCAATTAGCTACTCAGAAGGTTAACAGACTTTATAAACTCCGTTAAGAGCAAGCATATATCATATATATATAACTCACTTTTCTCTATTTCCCTTAAGTACTTTTTACATATTATATGTTTACTGAATTGATTAAGGGGTTACTTGGCCAGGAAGTGATATAAAGTGTTAGCAAATAAGTTTACAAACAGTGTCAGGAAAGGTTTTGTTCACTGTTTATTGTTTGTTCCTACAAGTATTTGTCTGACCCTGAACAGAATTGTGCTCTCTGCTTCCCTCTTAGGAACGTGATGAAAAAATTCAAGAGCTAGAAGCTCTCTTGCAGGAAATCAGACAGCAGCCTGTGGCCCTTCAACAGCCAGCATCTGAATTATCCCTACGGCGGTCACAAAGGTTGGCAGCTTCTGCCTCCACTCAACAGCTCCAGGAGGTTAAAGCTAAACTAGAACTGTGCAAAGCAGAGCTAAATTCCACCACTGAAGGTGAGGAAGGAGAGAAGGCAGGAAGTATGAGCCATTCAGAGAAGAAATGGTATTCAAACCTGGGCTTTCTAACTCCAACTCCAACATAATTTCCTCAGCTCCAAGCTATATCCCCAATCTTTAGAGGTAGGTCCAAAACTAGAAAATCTATATGTTTAAGTTTCCTGGTTCTTTCCCTCAGAGCTGCAGAAGTATCAGAAAATGTTAGACCCACCACCCTCAGCCAAGCCCTTCACCATCGATGTGGACAAGAAGTTAGAGGAGGGCCAGAAGGTAATATCCAAAGCTCTTTATAACTGGTTCATGAGGACAAGGTATTCTTTTGTGCAAGGTCCTGGAGCTGGCTTTTTCATTCAACTGACTACACTTTATAATTTTACTTCTCTTCAAATGGCTACTCAATCCTCTACATCATTATTCTGGTTGATCTTGGCCACAATCTGATCCTACTACTTTTTCAGAATATAAGACTGCTGCGGTCAGAGCTCCAGAAACTTGGTGAGTCTCTCCAGTCAGCAGAAAGGGCCTGTTGCCACAGCACGGGGGCAGGAAAACTTCGACAAGCTTTGACCACTTGTGATGACATCTTAATCAAACAGGTTAGAGCTTAAATATTACCTCCTCTTCTCTTACTAGCCTACTCCAGTGTATACGTGAGAAGGGGAATGAAGAACAGAAGAGAGAAAGGTAAAGATTTTAAGACTGAACTAGAGTAGGGAAATTTCTCTTCCTTGCTAAATAAAAACTAATGATTCTTTGTAAAGCATTTACTAAGTACTAATAGACGCTGTACTAAGTACTTTATAGACATGTGCTTTGTCATACAACCCTAGGAAGGTAGATACTATCATATTTTACATAAGATGGCACTGACATTATTTTATGTATTACTTAAAAAAAATTAAACTATGATCTTTTTGTTTTTTAATCCATGGGCTCCTACAATGCTAAGCAGGCACTACCCTACAAACCCAGCCTAAGCTATGATATTTCTCATCCATAAGATCCCTGATCTCAGGGATCTTAAAATGTTAAAGAAAAATATATGTAGTAGACTAGACATAGTTTTTTGTTTGTTTTTTTAAAGAGAAGGACAGTGTGAGAGAAAGAGGGAGAAAGAGAGAATCAATTTTATTTAGTTTTTCATGTGGCTTTAGTTGCTCAAACACTTTATGTATGTGGTGCTGTGGTTTGAACTTGTGTACTCGCGCATGCCAGCCAGGTGCTGTAACCGCTGAGCCACTACTCCAGCCCCAACTAACTGTAGTTTTATTTACTTATTATTTTTTTCTTTTTGGTGGTACGGGGGATTGAATGCAGGGCATCACACATGCTAGGCAAGTGCTCTACCACTGAGCTATGTCCCCAGCCCTTTTTTATTTTTTGAGACAGAGACCTACTCAGTTGCAGAGGCTACTTTGAACATTTGATTCTCCTGCCTCAGCCTCCTGGGATTACAAGAGTTCACCACTGAGCCTGGCTCTAATCCCAGTATTTATTCAGTGTCTAGGGACTGAAGCACTTAAAGTTAAATAAGCTTACTCAAGCCAGGCATGGTAGGCATACACCTATAATCCCAGCAACCCTGGAGGCTGAGGCAGGAGAATTGCAAATTTAGAGCTAGCCTCAGCAACTTAGCAAGCCCTGTCTCAAAACAAAAAATAAAAAGGGTTGGGGAATTGACTCAGTGGTTAAGCACTGCTGGGTTCAATTCCCAATACTTATTCAACACTTTGCATTGAAAATGTCCTATTCAGCACAGCTTGTGTTTATCAAAATATGTATCTATTTAGTTATAAGCTCTGACCTTGAAGAGTTAAATCTTTGAAAAAATAGTTCATAGTAACTAGAGTAATGGATAACATGTATTACCTTTCCCTCTTGTTTCTCTAATATACCATACAAATATGTTTTTTTCTAGGACCAGACTCTGGCTGAACTGCAAAATAACATGATGCTAGTGAAACTGGACCTTCGGAAGAAGGCAGCATGCATTGCTGAGCAGTATCATACTGTGCTAAAGCTCCAAGGCCAGTCTGCTTCTGCCAAAAAGCGCCTTGGTGCCAACCAGGAAAACCAGCAACCAAACCAGCAACCCCCAGGGAAGAAACCATTCCTTCGAAATTTGCTTCCCCGAACACCCACTTGCCAAAGCTCAACAGACTGCAGCCCTTATGCCCGGATCTTACGCTCACGGCGCTCTCCTTTACTCAAATCTGGGCCTTTTGGCAAAAAATATTAAGACTCTGTGGTGAAGGAAAAAAAATCACTTCCTTGATGTGAGAGCTGCTCAGCTTAATAAGTCTCTTAAGCCTTACCATATACCTGGAACTCTATCCAGAATCTAATACTTATCTACTAGTTGTTTTGTCCCTTTTGTATTATAATCACTTTTGTAATTCATGTTTTTTTCATTCATATGGTTTGTATGCGCACACAAAAGTTATATAAAATAAAGATACTATTGTTCACATTTTTTATTCAAATTCCAAATTTAGCAAAATCATTAAAACAAATTATTTAAAAAGGCAGAAAAACTGGAACTCACATTATCATTCTGACCCATAGGAACTTTGCACAGGAATCGCAATGGACACAGAAACTAGTGTACATCTTGCCTAAGAAGGTTTAGTAATGATGAATTCAAGTGGTATTAGATATCCTACAAGATTAAATATAAAATGAAGTATCATACATTAGGGAGGTGAAGAGGTTAAAAAAAAAAAAAGGATGTTCTAGGAACAATAGGAGGAAAGCTGGACACGGAGCCCAGAATGGTCCATAGCATCTACTGTACAAGTTCATTACAGCAGACATCACAGTTAAAGCATATTACCTGCTACTGAACACATGCACATGTCAGAACCCCTCCGAGAGCACTACCAGAATGATTCCCCTTTACCGATAAGGCTGTCAAAATGCACTCTATTGGGGAGACAGGAGAGAAAAAACAGACAATTAAATCAAAAACTTATTAAAACCAGCATGAAGTTGTTTATTCTTATCTCTGTATAGTCAAAAATGTTATTTTCAAAAGTCTGAATTATCCGTAATTCTTGCTTTGCTTTGGTAGAGGTATAGCTAGCACTATAGCCATCTTTGCCCTCAGGAAGGGTCATTAACAGTTCATGTGGAGATGCTTTTTGCCCTTCTTATTCAACCCTAGTAAGTTACTTCCAATTTGAAAGCTTTCAGAAGACTCCTTTTCAAATGTTTTCAAAGAATGTCCCCTAGGTTAAGAACAAATGTATAGTTCCACTTTGAACCTAATCTCTGATATTAGAATGGGGGTCATAATCAGCAAATTCAAGAAGTTATTTCTTTTCAGTGCCCTGACCTCTTCCTAGGGTATTTAGTGCCCCTGGTGCCAGAAAAGAGTGACAAGACTTCTCCCTTCCTTACCTGTCCCACTCCCAGCAGCATTAAAACCTTGTTTCTGTAGCATTGCCTGTGCTAAAGGGCTATGAAAGGGATGTTTCGTTGGGGGATGTGAGGAAGGGCACTGGGAAGAAGGCCAAGATTGACAGCCACTCTCTGAATAGAAAGGAGACAGAAGTGTTTCTAACTGGCAGAAGACAGTATCTGCTCCTGCCAGTATTATTCTATCTGCCTATGAAGGTAATTATATAAACTGTCCCCAAGGAGCTGTTTCTATCTGTAGAAACATGAAGTGCTGCAGTCCTTGGAATAACAGATGTGGCTGTTTTTTTTACATGAAGGTAAGGCTTAATAGGGTTCTAGCAATATGCTGAGTTGACAGTAGCCAACTATGGTGTGACAGAAGACAAGTTGAGTGGAGAAACTCTGCGTGTGGGGGTGTTGTTAGCAGACAATGAAGCAGGGAGAAAAAAGGGAGCAGGCATCTCAGACGTAGGGGTCTCTCCTTGGTTCCGCAACTGCAGGATTTGCCGCAGCAAGGCTTTACCTTCTTCCCGGGTCTGAAAGGAAGTCAAGCAACTGTTTCAAAATATGTTCAAGGCTATTCTCAAAAACAGGATATTAATACACTGTTGAAATATAAGACAAGTTCCACAGATCAAAGAAGGCTTTCCTTCTCAATAAAAGAAAAAAAAAGGCTTTCCACTGACATTCATACCCACTTTCCATTTACACATCATGGTAAAGATCATATATTCTATATAAAATATAAACCCTTTATTAAAAAACTGATACCTACATCATTGAATGCGCAACACTTTTGGGCACAAGTTGAAGCTTCATCCCACAGCTTGCATTTAAAATAGTACTGGGCCAGATAGCGGAAAGCAGTGCTTTCCTCCAAGTGTTCCACTATTTCCTAAGATAAGGAAAGCAGCAATGACTGAGGTGGTAAGAATAAGAGCAGCAATATAATTCTGATTAATTATGACACATACCCCACAGGAATAGATATCTTGGATATATTTGATGTAACACTGGGCAGCCTGTTCTGACTCAGTCAACTGTTCATGAAGCCTACAAAAGACAATGGGCTTTAAATAGAAATCAAACCTCAAAGCAAATGAGTGATTAAAAAGTAAAACTACATGATTAAGTCCAAGAAAATAACAATATATACATTACTAAAATTTTTGACATAAATGACACAATGAGACCCTGAAAAGTCTTAATACCGATAAGATGTGATGGTTACTGTTATTAAGTTTAGATTCAGGGGCTGGGAGTGCAGCTCAGGGGTAGAACACTTGCCTAGCATGCATTAAGCCCTGGGTTTGTTCCCTAGTACCGAAAAAAGAAAAAAGAAAGAAAGAAAGCTGGGGATGGGGGACAGTCACAAGTTCAAGGCCAGAACAGATGACCCTGTTTTAAAATAAAGAGTGCTGTGTACAAAGCTCAGTGGTAGAGTGCTTGCCTAGCATGTATGTGTAGGGCCCTGGGTTTGATACTTAGCACTGCAAAATTACTTTGCTACTAACAATGGAGGGAGAGTTAAGAGTAAACTGGATAATATACTCTTGCAAAAATTCAGTGGTAATAATAAAAATGAGAATGAAAAATATCCAAACAACTCAGACTTAAGAATCTAGAAATGAACTGGCAGGAATGAAACTGCATTGAAGTACCTCTTTGTCAACTCTTCTGAGCTATTACTAATTTTTTCTCTTTGGGAGAGATCAGTGCACAAAGTAGTTTTCCTAGACTGCTGTGACACAAATTTTTTTTTCATTTTTTGCATCGAGGATTGAACTCAGGGATGCTTAACCTCTAAACCAAATCCCCAATCCTTTTTATATTTTATTTTGAGACAGAGTCTCACTAAGTTGTTGCTAAGGCAGGCTTTGAACTCGCAATTGTCCTGCCTCAGCCTCCCAAGGCACCAGGATTGCAGGCACAGTGTCACCCCACCTGGCTTTTTTTGTAAATGCAATTCTGGGGGTCAAACCCAGGGCCTCACACATGCCATTTAAGCACTCTACTACTGAATTACATCCTAGCCCATTCATTTATTTTTTTTCAATTCATTCTTGATCCCTTGCCTAATAGAGAAAACTATTTCCCCTTCAAAGAAGAATAACATTTTCAAGAGTCAAGATGTCTAAATTCCAAGACCAGCATTCATACACCCTGCTATATCCTCACACTCACGTATCACAATGGAAGAATGGGAAGCTCTAGAATACACAAGACCCAGCATCCTAGAGAAGCCAACAAAAATATCAATAGTATCTCACTCCTTTTCACTCACTTTGCCAGTTTCACCAGAGCCATTTTCTCCACATCTCCAACAGCATAAGCTCTCCAATAACACTGTCCCAAAAAAAAAAAAAAAAAAAATTTAAACCAGTCACTTTGACCATTGCCCCATGTGCCACTAGTAACAACATGGAAGGAAAGGTCCTGCACCCCTCATATGAGTTCAGATTTGCAGAATACAAGAATTTTTGCCATTTCTGACAGATGCAGAACATCTATACAATATTCCCACTAATGATCTTGGTACATCTTATTTTTTAGCCTATGCACCTATAAATATTCAGACTTTTCCTATGATCACAGATCAGTATATAAGGAATAATAGAGCACACATAGCTGCTTATCTAAAGAGCAGATTTCCACTCAAATTCTCCAGACCTCAAGTTCAGGTACCTTTTTGGCTTCCACTAGTTGATTGAGTTTTTCATAACATTCTCCTAAAGCAACCAGCATACGAGAATCATTGGGCCTAAGAAAGAAGAGAAATAGATAGTTTGAGCAAAGACTTTATTGATAACTGAAGTCTTCCACTGAGGAACCAGCACCACTACTTCACTTATCTATGTAACCTCCGGTCTTTATTCTAATGCTTCATATTAATTAGGTTACTTTGTGTTCATAATTATACTGTTAACACACTGGTGGAAGACACTAAACAAAAATGACCAACCAGCTTTATTACCAAGCTTAAACTCAGATCTCTCCAAGAGTTAAAACCATTCACTGTTGACTTATGAGTAGCTCCCTAAAGAGAAACAATTGATAGCAGCCCTTCCCAAACCACATTGTAAAGTTAGTTTCCAGACTTACCGAAGCTGGTGGGCCCGTCTGTAATAATAAAGGCAGTAAAATGGCATCTTAAGAATTTCATAGGTCTGCCCAAGACCATACCAAGCTCTGTAATCCCGCTTGTTGACTTCAATGGCATGTCTAAGAAATGGAAACAACAGACTGTTAAGAAGGCAGAATCTGCCTGTACTCCCAGCAACTCAGGAGACTGAGACAGGAGGACTGCAAGTTCAAGGCCAACCTCAGCAATTTAGCGAGACCCTCAGCAACTTAGTGAGACCCTGTTTCAAAATGAAGAGAGCTGGGGATATAGCTCAGTGGTAAAGCTTGAGATCCCCAGTACAAAAACAAAAACAAAAAAAGAGGCAGAATCAAGGCTAGCAACTTGCAGGCACAACAGAGGCCCCTAACAACATAGTCCATTCCACCTCAACTCCCAACTAGATGCTCACCGATAAGCCTGGATAGCAGCAGATGTGTTTTTCATCTCCATGTACTCATGCCCCATCAATGTCCAGGCCCCAAGATACCGAGGATTCAATTTCAGGGCTCTCTGGAAATATAAGGCTGCTTTCTCATGCTGAGAACGTAAACTATAATAATTGCCTGATTAAAAAACAACAAAATATGAATAACTAGAAAGGTAAAAATAAAAATATGCTAAAATAGACAGCATTTTACCAAGTGGGCATGAAACTAACTCAACCTCAAAGTTTGGCTTTGTAGAAAAGCCAAACTGTAAACAAGGGGAGTATCATTATTCCCTTAGGAAATATATTTAATCTATCACACATACTGGTTAAAAATAAAACACAAATGTTTCCAGCTGGGCGTGATGGCACACACCTGTAATCCCAGCTATTCAGGATGGTAAGGCAGAAGGATCTCAAATTCAAGCCCAGCCTGGGCAATTTAAAGAGACTCTGTTTCAAAACAAAAATTAAAGGGCTGAGGATACAACTCAATGGAGAGTACCCCTGGGCTGAATGCCCAGTAGTACCAAAAAAAGAAAAGAAAAAAAAGTGTTGCAAACACTGCAAGTTTTTCTTCCTTTAATCTCTTCTGGAAATAGAATTTACATACTCATTTTCTTAATATAGGGTAAGAAATTTCTATAGTATGCTTTAGCTTGGTGGTTTTCAAACTATATTCCTTCAAAGCTAAATTTTTAAGGAGGTACCCCAAAGGGTTAAAAAGGTAGCACTCTGAGCTTTCTACACCCTCAAGAATCAAGGCAATTCTAATCACTTATCCTGAAAAGGGCAAGCAAAAGATTTTAGTATTCTGTGAAAGATTTTATTTGAAGAGCCTAAAATCATCCATCTTACATCAAGTGGTGAATAGATAAAGAAAAGCGGTGTACCTAAACAACTGAACACTACTAAGGAATAAAAAGAATTACTGATACCTGCTACAACATGAACTTCAAAAACATGCTAATCCAAAGAAGTCAAATAATAAGAGTAAATATTGCAAAATTCCACTAATATGAAGTTCCTAGAGGAGGCAAAACTGTAGAGGTGGAAGACAGTGCAATGGTTGCCAGGGGATAGGAATGGGACCAACTACATGTAGACAAGAGAACTTTTGGACGTGATAAGAGTATTATAAACTAGATTATGATGATGGTTACTATGTAAATTTATAAAACTCATCTAACTATAAACTTAAAAAGGTGAATTTTATGGTACGTAAATTATACCTCAATAGAGCTATTTTTTTTAAAGAATGAACTAGAGGTATACCAAGACTTGGAGGAATTTTCACAAGATATAGATAAGTAAGAAAAGTAAAATGCAGAACATTAATATAAAATTTGATCCTACATTTTTGTTAAGCAAGTAGTCCGTTATATCCTGTACATATATATTAATATATATTAACATGTTAATATATATTAATATATGTATATACGTACATATTAATACAGTTATATATGTATATATTTAACATGTTAAAATATATACGTATATGTATTTTAATGTGGAATGAGGACATGTTGATAAAAATCACCTAAAGGGTGAAGAGTACAAGAAAATACCTGTACTTAAAAAAATGTCCTTTCAAATATTAATTGAATTTACATAAATTAAAAATAGATTTAGACATACACACTCACACAGATATACTTACAGAGAACGAGATACTGTCAAGTGAAAACTGGAAATTATGGAGTCAATATGTAATGCACTTTGTAACGCACCTCCAGTTTGATAAGACAACCAAAAAACCCCCAAACTCTCATATATGCCTTTTGTTATCTGTCTAGACCCAGCCTTTCAGGAGAAATCAATGAGATAAACTGTCTATACTTTGTACCTGATTATTTAAGTTCAAACTCAATTTCAGGTTCATCTAGAAAAAAGCAGGATGGAGGGCTTTATGTCCTACACAAGGATATCTTTGCTTCTACCACTGACTCAGACACAGAAATGAAAGCTAAGCAGCCTCTAGGCCAAGTGCCCAAAGGTGAACTTCTGTAACAGAGGAGAACAGATGGGGATAGCGATAGCAAGATCATCCCCAGTGGGTAACAGTCAGGATAACAAAAGAGATGTTAAGAAGGCAGAACAACCAAGTTCTGAGTAAGGATTAAGTAGATGAGATTTTGAACCAGCTGGAAGAGCTAAATGATGCTAAATGATTATACTATGGCAGGTACCTTACAGTTTTTTAAGTTTTTTAATATTTACAACTACATGAAAGAAGGTTCTATTATTATTCTCCCCTTACAGATGAAAATACTGAAGTACAGCACTCTGTTTAAAGTCAAATAGACACTTAGTATCAGAACATGGTCTGGTGCAGTGGCTCAGGGCTATAGTCCCAGCTACTCAGGAGGCTGAGACAGAAGGATGGCAAATTCAAAGCCAGCCTGGGCAACTTAGTGAGAACCCTGTCTCAAAATAAAAACTAAAGGGGTTGGAGGCAGCGCTTGCCTGGCATGTGAGAGCACCCGGGTTCAAACCCCAGCACCACATAAACAGCTACACAAACAAATTTGTCAGAAAAACAAAACCCAGATGAAAAAATAAATAAAATTGATAATTGATTCTTTCTTTCTCTTCTTTCTCAAAAACAAAAAAACAAAAATAAAAAACAACAACTAAAAAAGGGCTAAGGATGTGGCTCTGGCTCAGTGATAAAAGTGCCCCTAAACTAAATCCCTAGTATGGAGAAGAAAAAAAAAGTATCAGAATTCAGATTTTACTTGTATAGTCTGATCTAGCATATATAGCTCAGTAACACACTGCTTGCTTATTTTAGCATGTTCAAGGTCCTGCATTCAATCCCCACAACCACACACACACACACACACACACACAAAAAAACCTAAATAAATAAATAAACGTGTGCAGTCTGGTTCCAAAGTCCAAATCATATATATATATCTGCTTCTAAAAGAGATTGGGACTCCTAAACAGGTGTAGAAGGAAGCAATTCACATTAAGACATAAAAACAGAAGCAAGGACTAAACCAGTAGGAGATTCTTGCCATCACTCTCCTCTCAGGTTGTTTCATTCTCTCTCAGGTCCTCAGCTTCCTTTTTTCCTCTCCATCCTTCTTTCTCCTTTTCACTTCCTCTGAACTGGCTACAATATGAAAGATGAAGTTCATTTTTTAATCATATCTAATGTTCCCTATTCTTAATCTTTAAGGTAGGTGGGCTGAATTCAACAAACATTTATTGACTATATACCAGAAATTTTGCTGGACATTATGGATATACTGAGGGAGGAAAAAAAGAACAGTTCACTGAATGATTAAAAATAAAACAAAACAAAAACAAACACATGAAACTCCCTAAATATTATTCATCTCTTTTGACTTCAAATGGTTTCAAGTCAATAGGTTAGAATAAAAAAATAAAAAAAAGAACTAGGCATTACCTCCTCTATCTCTATTTCCTTTCATCATGTAAAAAGCACTGTTCTCAATCTGGTTAACGAATTGCCAATTCCTGTTTATTCTACTTCCTAAATATCTTCTAAGTCCAACTGTCTTTCCAAATTCCTTCTGCCAATGTTAGCAGCTTAGGCTCTCATCATCTCTATGTGAGATTATAGCAAGAGCCTCTCCTCTCACCGTTTTTGCTAATCCTCCCAGCACAGTCTCCAGTCATTATTCTAAAATAAAAATCTGACCACTTTCATACTCTCTGGTTAAAACCTCTGGAGGACACCTATTACTTTAAAAATGAAACCCAAGGGGACGGAGTGGTGGCTCAGGGGTAAGAGCACTTGCCTGGCATGCAGAAGGACCCAGGTTCGAACCCTAGTACCACATATACAACTACGTGTCAGAAAAAAACAAAAGCCAGATGAAAAAATAAGTAAAATTATCTCTCCTCTCTCTAAAATTTTTTTTTAAACCCAAACTTTTAGCAAGGTACAAAAGACTATCCCTATCCCCAGTTTCCACATTACTACCTCTCACATAATGGTTCTGGCACAATGAACTATTTTCAGGTATAACATGTGTTACTACGTCGCTCTTCAAGTCAATCCTTCTCCTTTCTTGAACTCTTCTTCCTGCCCATCACTCAAGTATCACCTTCTCCAAAGAGATTTTTCTAATCTCAGACTGCATTAGATACCTTTCCTATGTACTCCCTTAGCATCCTGTGTTTACCTCAATCATAATGATTAAGTGTATTTTCTTATTGGTCTTCCTCAGTAGGCAGTTAGGGTAGGTTGCAATACAAAGCACAGTGACTGGCATACAAAACACACTCAAGAGGTATTTTCTAAATAGAATGAAGCTCCACCCTCACCTAATGGACATTACAGTTTACTCATAATGCTCTGATATTGAAAAGACATTTATTCTACCCTTATCTGTGTTTCCAAAGGACTTACATATTTTTTTGCTAAAGTTTACTTTGCTTTTTAGACCATAACCTCAAGAGCTACAAGTATTTATCAAATAACTGATGAGCTTAAATTCTATCAGTTTATTAATAACATCCTGACCTAAAAACGTATATTCTAAATGTACAACCTTGATGTAATGTGAAGACTCAGGAACAGGTATTCCTTTCATCTTTGAGGAACACAGGCTTTCAACCGGAACCTACCATGCTTAGTTTCTGCAGAAGTTCATTCACTTGTCTATGTCAAACTGATTATCAGCCCACAAAGTGTGGCCAGGTATACAGGATCATGGTTTTCAACACTCAAAAGGACATTTGGCAACATCTAGAAACATTTGAACTCATAACACAGGAGAAAGGGAGTTATCAGCACCTGGTGGGTATAAGACAAGGATACTACTAACAAACACCCATAATGCACAGGACAGCCTCCAACACAATGAACCTATCCAGCCCAAAATGTCAATACTATCAAGATAGAGACAACCCAGTACAGGGACACAGAGACTTCTCCTCTCTTCTCATAGGACTGGAAATTCTTACAAACTTTTTAGTCATATTAAAGTTTAAACAAATATACCCTTGATCCAGCCTTTTACTCTTATAAACTTATTAAACAGAAATAGGTTCACAAGCATCCAAAAATAATTGTACATGCACAAAGATGTTTCTTAAAGCAATTTTTATATTAATAAACACTAGCCACACTTATGTTATAAAAAATTAATAAATAGATCCAGGTGGGGTGATGCACGCCTATAATCCCAGCAAAGCCCTAAGCAACTCAGCAAGACCCTGTCTCAAAAAAAAAAAACACACTAGGGATGTGGCTCAGTGATTAAGCACCCCTGGGTTCAATCCCTGGTACCCAATAAAAAATAAAAAATAAAAATAAAGGGGCTGGAGCGGTGGCTCAGCGGTTGCAGAGCAGTTGCAGCACTTGCCTGGCATGTGCGAGGACCCGGGTTCGAACCCCAGCACCACATACACAACTAAGTGTGGGAGCAATGGAAACCTAAAAAATAAAATTGATTCTCTTTAAAAAAAAAAAAAAATAATAAAAAAAAAAAATAAAAATAAAGGTGGATGGCTGGAGCAGTGGCTCGGTGGTTACGGCACTTGCCCAGCATGTGCAAGTACACGGGTTCAAACCCCAGCAACCCATGTACACAACTAAGTGTCAGAGCAATGAAAGCCATGTGAAAAACTCAATAAACATTGATTGTCTCTCTCTCTCTTACGTTCTCTCTTTAAAAAAAAGAGAAAAAAGGGGGGATAAGAGATGGCTTAGCAGTAGAACACTTGCCTGGCATGCACAAAGACTCAGGTTCAAATCCCAGTACCACATACACAACTATGTGTCAAGAGAAACAAAAACCTGATGAACAAAAAAAAAAAAAAACCAACAACAACAACAAAAAACCCTGATTCTGTGGGGCTGGAGCAGTGGATCATCAGTTACAGCGCTTGCCTGGTACGTGCAATGATGCAGGTTCAAACCCTAGCACTACATACACAACAAAGCGTCAGAGCAACAAACTAAAGTTGATTCTCTCTCTCTCTCTCTCTCTCCCCCTCTCTTTTAAAAAAAGAAAAAACTGATTTTTTCTAAAAAAAAAAATAAAATAAAAAGGTCTGGGCTTGTAGCTCAATGGTAAAGTGCCGCTCTCAGTCTCTGGTACCACAAAATAAAATAAAAAGTGCTGGGGATGTAGCTTAGTGGTAATCAAATCCATGGGTAATTGATTTCCAGCACCATACACACACAAAAATAATTATTTATACAAATGATAGTACAACTAGTTAATAAGATGCTGACAGCTCAATTGTAGAGTGCATGCTTAGTATGTGTGAGGCTGTGGATTCAATCCTCAACACCAAAAAAAGAAAAAAAAAAGCTGTTTAATCATCAAAAATAGCACAAATCAAAATACACTAACATGGGTGGGCATGCTGACACACGCATCTAATTCCAGTGAATTCAGAAAGCTGAGGCAGGAGAACTGCAAATTCAAATCCTGACTCAGGAATTTAGCAACACCTTAAGCAACTTAGCAAGCTCCTGTCTCAAAATAAAAAAAGGCTGGGGATACACCTCAGTGGTTAAGTGCACCTGGGTTCAATCTATGGTACCAAAAAAAAGTACTAACATGGAAAGATGGCAAATATATACTATTACACTAAAAAAATTATAAAGCAGTATGATGATGACATAGTATTTATATACTATAAATAAACACATTTTTTGGTATTTGCACAGAAAAACATTCTGGAGTCATTTTCACCAAACAATCTTTGGGGTGGGATGACAGCTTTTATATTCTCAGGTACACAATTCTATCACCTTTGATACTTTAATACTGGTTTATTTTTACATCCATGTAAAAACAAAAATAAATCTTTAAAGAAAAAATATAGTTAACTCTTACCAATTACACAGCATGTTTCTACACGGTATTTGTCAATTTCACAGAGGTTATGAGCTAGATAACTCAACTCAGATTTCATGCTCTGGGAAGAAAAAGAAAAACAATCTAAGTCATGAAAAAGGGCTCCCTAAATTATATTTTCTTGTAGCTAGTACAAATAAGTTAACAATCAATCCAGATTAAAATACAAAGGAGCTTAATCAAGCCCAATCAACAAAAGCAGCTTACTCTGACATAAAGAAGGTTGGAGAATGTGTCCATATTTTCGATCCTGTAAGGGTCTTGTTTCCTTAGCTCATTAAAAATGGAGAGGGCTTTGTCAATATCTGCATAAAGAACACAGAGAGTTCAGAAAACAACACAGTACACCTCTCAGGGTCTGATGGTATTTCATTGTCCTTATTCACTCACCTCTGATATTGTGATAGGCAACTGCAATTTGGGAAACAATATATGAGCTCTTAGAAAAGCCCACATCAATGAGATTCTGATACTTTTGCAGGGCCTCCTCTATCAACTGCAACTCTGTGTATATATGAGCCAGAAAAAACTCTTTCATCCAGGTGTCTGGCAAAGACAGGAACTTCAGCTGGCAGCAGGAGAGAGAGGGACACACTTAATAAAATTTGACCTCTCTCCCAAACGAAAATCAAGGAACGATCTTTATTGTCTAAAGGGATTTATCACTAAAATTTTATTAGAGCACCTAGAAACAAGTACAGGGAATCCAACCAAATTAATATGGCTTATAAGCACAATTAGGAAAGAATGACCAACTTGGGATAGGCTTCAAAGAAAAGATAAAATTTAAAGTGAGTCTTAAGAGAATGGGTTGGATTTAAAAAGAGAAAAGGAGAGGTAAAGAAAGATGACAACATTCTAGGGAAGGGCAACAACATAATTAAAGCCAAAATAGATATGATGTATGTGAGGAGGATGAGGAAACAAGCTTGATTTGAGGAAGCTATATACAGGAAAACATAGGAAAATTAAGATTAGATTGGTAGGGTGTATCCTACCATTCAATAGACAATGGGATACAACTGCACATTTCTGCCAAGAGAATGACATGATGTTGTGTGTTACAAGAATAAATTTTGAAACAATATACAAGATGGTTTGGAAATGGAAGTGCAAAAATGGGAAAGCTAGAGAGAAAGTATCTATTACTTAAAAGCAATTCAAAGTTGAGATAACAGATGACAAAGGGAACCAAGACAAAGAGATGTACACAGGTAATCATGGCAATTATCTTATGACTGACTAGATTAAGGGAAATAAGAGAAAGGGGAGAAACAAATAAATATGACTCTGAGGTGTCAAGACTGAGTGTCTTCAGAAATAGTGAAGATAGTGAGACTATCAAGATAGCAGGAAGAATTTGGTAAGCAAGGTGAGAAATTTGGTTTTGCATATTTTGAATTCAGAGATAAAATTGTCAGTGGAAGTCTAGTAGGTAGAGATAGATAAATACAAGTAAACGAAAGTCAGATCTCAAGACACAGATTTTGTAACATAAATCATTATTGGGGGAAATCAACCTGCCTTTGGCTGTTTAAGCTAACAAAAGGAATTGTGTTTTTGTTTCCATTAACACTGAAGAATACCAAAATGAACTACAGACAAAGTCTTCTAACAGTAACTAATAACAAAACAATTGAGGTTAATAAAGCAGTTTCGTATACATTATTTCACAAGTAAACAAATCTCCAAATCTTTACAGAATTCATGACAGCTCAGAAGAGGCCTGAGAATATTTTTTAATATAAACCCTGCTATCAGAGAAACCTTTGCTATGTCACTGCTGGAATTAGTGAAAAAACTATTAACACTTATTTCATAGAACAAGTTACAGTAAAACTTGAATGTCAAAACGTTCACGAACATTAAAAAATATTCTAATATAAATAGATACAAATCCAACAGCAACTACTGGACAAGATCTAGTTATCAGCCAATGAAGACCTAAATTTTGAAAATGTGAAAGGGATTAAAGACACACAGAAGAGTGAGCTATAGACAAAGGTCATACAGGCAAAACTGTACTCCCCAGCATTACATTATTATAGAATTATGTAAGACTCAGAGCAAAAGGTTCTTCACAGAGCTCATCTCAATTTACCATCTCTTTGTCTGTGATCAGGTTGCAGAGTTCTAACCAGGCTCCCCAGTGCAAAGGCAAAACATGAGTAGCCTCCACAAAGACATCAATGGCCTCTTTCACTAAGTCCAATTTTCGAAGCACCACACCATATCTGGGAAAGAAGGAAACAATCACAGGAAAGGTTAGTGCCTTTTTTTTTGTATCAGGGATTGAACCCAAGGACACTTATCCACTAAAGCACATCCTCAGACCATTTTATTTTTTATTTTGAGACAGGGTTCACCAAGTTGCTTAAGCTTAAGGGCCTAAATTGCTGAAGCTGGCTTTGAACTTGTGATCCTCCACCTCAGCCTCCCAAGCCATTGGGATTACAGGCATGCACTACCATATCTGGCTGAGGTTATGCTTTATAACATCTCATTTCTACTCAAAAATATGTTACAGACGCTGGGTGGGGTGCAGTGGTGTAAGCCAGCTACTCAAAAGGTTGAGACAGAAGGATGACAAGTAGGAGGGCAGCCTTCACAACTTAACAAGACCCTGTCCCAAAATAAAAAAGAGGGATAGGGATGTAGCGAAGGGTGTAGAGCACCTGCCTAGCACGTGTGAGTCCCATGTACTGAAAAAAAAAAAGTTCCCAATTATTATAAAAATCACTTACAGATAAAGGCCAAATCCATCCAATTCTCGAGCTTGATGCTTTTTGCTGAGCTCCACTCTCAGTTCTCTAAGAGCCTCATTTTTCACTTGTCCTTTCTCCAGGGGGCCTAGAAAGGAAACAAAGTCTCTGATCTAACTGAAAGACTCTGGCTTTCATTTTCATAGATATACATACTCCCTTTAATTTCAACCAAAGTTACACCTGAAACCTCCAGGGTTTCAAAATTTAAAATAGTTAACAATATCTAAAAATCAGAAGTCTCAATTAAAAATCTGACTTTTTAGCTTCAGGTTACAGGAAACAGAAGGGCCAAGGGAAGAAGGCCCTAATAACATCAAGCCCAGATTGCCACAAGCACACCTCAGCTACAGCTGGGCGACAACAGGTAGCTGAGATAAGCCATGTGCTCTACAATTTGCAAGTCCCCTCAGTCCATTTATATTAACTTATTGGCTTTAACAAACACTTAAATTTGCAATGCAGTAGCAAAAGGTAAGAGAAAAAAAAAAATTCATACCTAGGCTGTCGACTGTTTCATCATCCTTCTTTTTCTCTCCAGACTGTAAGAGAAATTCAACAAGTAGGTCTTTTTTTTTCAGTTACTAAAACTAGCAGTCTGATTTTACCTAAAGAGTTTCAAGTTCAACAAAAATAGCATCTACTTTAGGGCTCGATTATATCTCAGTGGCAAAGTGCTTGCCTAGCACATTAGAGGCAATCCTCTGAACTGCATAAAAAAAATTAACAAAATAAAGGTATTCTGTTCATCTACAACTAAAAAAATGTTTTTTAAACAGCATCTACTTTTGGTAATTAATTTCAAACAACCATTTGGGGGCTTCACTGGCTAAATAGGGATAATTTGAGCAACAAAATAGTTAAGTACAGTAATTAATTATAAACAATTGAAAATATAGGAATCTGGGGCTGGAGCGGTGGCTCAGTGGTTTCAGTGCTTGCCTGGCAAGCACGAGGACCCGGGTTCAAACCCCAGCACCACGTACACAACTAAGTGTTGGAGCAACTAAGGCCATGTGAAAAACTAAATAAAGTTGTTTCTCTCTTTCTCTGTCTCTCTCACTGTCCCTTCTCTCTTTAAAAAAAAGAAAAAGAAAAAGAAAATATAGGAATCTGGGCTGGAGCAATGGCTCAGCAGTTATGGGCACTTGCCTGGCATGCACAAGGATGCAGGTTTGAACCTCAGCACTATGTATACAACGAAGAGTGGGAGCAATAAAGGTCACAAGAAAAACTAAGTAAAATTAATTCTCTCTCTCACTGTCCCTCTCTCTTTAAAAAAAGAATCCAGCCAGATGCAATGGCATACACCTCTAATCCCAGCAACTTGAGTGACTAAGGCAGAAGGATCCCAAGTTCAAAACCAGCTTCAGCAACTTAGTGAGACCCTGTCTCAAAATAAAAATTAAAAAGGGCTGGAGATATAGCTCAGTGGTTAAGCACCCAGAGTTTAATCGCCAGTAGAGGAAAAATAAAAAAGGAATCCCACTAGGCATGGTGGTATAGGCCTATAAACCCAGTTACCTGAAAGGATAAGGCAAGAGGATTACATGTTGGAGGCCAGTGTGGGCAACTTGCCAAGACCCCAACTCATGATACATTTTTTTTAAAGGAACTAGGGATATAGCCCAATGGTAGAGCACTCCTGGGGTTCCATCCCCAGTACAAAAAGAAATACAAAAAGAAAATAAAAATAAATAAATAAAAAACATAAAACATAGAATGGTGGGGCGTAAGCTATGGCTCAGCAGTTACGGCACTTGCCTGGCATGTGCAAGGACCTGAGTTTGAACCCCAGCACCACATACACAACTTCTTGTTGGAGAAACTAAGGCCAGATGAAAAAATAATTGAATCTCTCTTTCTCACTGTCCCTCTTTCTCTTAAAAAAAAAAAAAGAAAGAAAGTAGAATGGTGGCTCCTGGGACTGGTGGTCTGGTGGTCATGGTGGTGGTGGAAGGGACAAATTGGGAGTACTATGATGTGAACAGAATTTCAGTTTTATAAGGATGAAAACAGTTTTGGAGATGGATGGCTGTGATGGTTGCAAAACATTACAAAGGTAGTTACTATCACTGAACGAAACACTTAAAAATGGTTAAGATAATAGATTTTTATGTTTTACAATTTTTTAAAAACCAGGGAAAATAAAAAAGATGAATTAAACCTAGTTCACAACCACAAGAAAAAGTTACCATACTTGATAAACACAAATAATGCTTATACCTGGAAATACATATAATATGTAAATTTTTTTTCAGCATTGGGGATCAAACCCCCAACACTATGCTTGCATATCCCAGGCAAGCACTCTAACACTGAGCTACTTCTTCAGACTTACAAAAAAATCTTCGTCATGGGTACCAGGAATTGAACCTAGGCCACAACTCTGGCTTTGAATTTGAGATCCTCTTGCCTCAGCCTCTCAAGTCACTGGGATGACAGACATGCCTCACTGCGCCAGGCTGAGTTCAAAGTCAGCCTCAGCAAATTAGCAAGGCCCTAAGCAACTTACCAAGAACCTGTCTCAAAATAGGAAATAAAAAAAGGCTGGGGATGTGGCTCAGTGGTTAAGCACCCCTGGGTTTAATTCTCAGAATCCCCCCATACCCCCCAAAAAATCTGTTCAAATATAAAATAACTAAAACGTAGTAGGAAAACATATTCATACTGTTCCAGAGTTAAATATAAATTATTATTCAACACAGTATTAACTTTACTTGCATTGTCTTTACATTTATAATGTAGCCATGAAACAAAACAAATGTACTACAAATAAAGTGATAACTGAGTTTGTTTGTTTACTTATTTATTTAGTGATACTGGAAGGGTAAACCCTGGGCACTTTACAAAAACACTGAGCTAGGGCTGGAGCGGTGGCTCAGCGGTTTCGGCGCTTGCCTGACAAGCACGAGGACCCGGGTTCAAACCCCAGCACCACGTACACAACTGAGTGTTGGAGCAACTAAGGCCATGTGAAAAACTCAATAAAGTTGTTTCTCTCTTTCTCTGTCTCTCTCACTGTCCCTCTCTCTTTAAAAAAAAAAAAAAAAAAAAACACTGAGCTAAATCTCCAGCCATTTGAACTTTGAGACAGGGTCTTGCAAAGTTACCAAGGCTGTCCTCAAACTTGGGATCCTCCTGACTTAGCCTCCCAAGTCATCAAGATTACAGGCATGCACCACCATGCCCTGCTAAGTTATTAATTTAAATATCAACTCAGACTGAGCTTTATCCATTTACTTCTAAATACAAATGCTTCACTTAAAGCAGAATAACATCTTAAAATGGCCCTCACCAGATATCTGGAATACATATACAGGAAATAGGCTTTCTTGCTATTACAGCCATGTAGGAAATGTGCTGCCCGATCATATTCTTTAACATCGAAGTAGGCCTTGGCGAGAGTGTAAGCATCCATATCCTGGGCATCCTCCTAGAAAAGAGAGCAGTTTGTATAAATAATTGGAAATAGGACAATAAAAGTTCAAAATTAAGAGCATATTTAATAATTTCAAAACACAGGAAAAATGATTTTTTTTCTCCTTAAAAAGAACTAGCACATATGTAGCTGCATATATACATTATTTTCATATATGTATTACCAGGTAAGGCCAAAGAACTACTTCTTTTCAAAATACTTTTTCAAAAAGGTGGAAGTGGTGAAAAAGACAAAAAAAAAAAAATTTTTTTTAAAGGAACTAGATATTGAACCTATGGATACTCCCTCTGAGCTACATTCTCCACAGCCCCCCACCTTTTCTTCTTCCTTTCTGAGCAGTGAACCTAAAGGCTTACTAACTTGACCTGGCTGTCCTCCTCTTAAATTGCTGGGATTACAGGCATGCATCACCAGCTAGATTTTTTATTTTTTGAGATAGGATCTCAATGAGTTGCCCCAGCTGGCCTCCAACTTGGGATCCTACTGCCTCAGCCCCCTACATACCTAAAATTACATGTGTGCACCACAAAACCCTGCAAAAGACAATTTTAAAAATTAAACCAACATACAGCTAAGTGCAGTGACATGCCTGTAATCTCAGTAATTTGGGAAGCTGAGACAGGAATACTGCAAGTTCAAGGTCAGCCTTAGCAACCGAAAGACATTCTGCCTCAAAATAAAAGTAAAAAGGACTGGGGTGTAACTCAAAGTGCCCCGAGTTCAATTCCCAGTTAGCCCCCCCCAAAAAAACAAACCACACTAAACCAACACACTTATAAAATTGTATTGTTTCTTCAATGTTAGGAACTTGTAAAAGCTTTGGTGTTCAGGACATGAATTCAAACTGATTCCTTGATTTCTTTGTTCTCTGATTCTGGACTGAACATCCATTTCCATTTCTTTCTTTCTTTTTTTTCCTTGTGGAGGGAGGAGTTCAGGGGGCACTTGTGATTGAACCCAAGGGCACCTTACCACTGACCTACAGCCCCAGCCCTTTTTATTTTGAAACAGGGTCTCACTAAGTGGCCCAGGCTGGCCTTGAACTTCCACTCTTCCTGTCTTAGCCTCCTAAATCACTGGAATTACATTAGTATGTCACCATGCACAGGTGAACATCCATTTCTTCTTTTGTAAAGTAGAATAACTGACCTTACAGATTTGATATGAGGAAAATGTGAAAAAGTCACTTATAATGTCCACTATTAATGTGGCATTCTCTTCCTTCTTGTCTTTTAAATTCCTACGTAAATACAATATACAAGAGTGTAATCACTTATATTTTCTATATTTCAAGAAAGTCTTGTCATATTTAACACTATTGAAGGCAAAGAACACATCTA
>PVKS010026376.1:16583-28836 GCA_004027875.1 Aplodontia rufa | reverse complement strand
CTGTAGCCCTGGGTTTACTACACATTTGGAACAAAATCACATCTATACTCTCCCCTCAAATATAAGAAGGCAAGTCTGCCTTCTAATATCCACCATCTGTAAATAGTTGCCTGATATGGCAAGAAAGAAGGCTTCCAATGGAATTAAGGTTGTTAAAATAGAGCTATTAATGCCTGCTTGAACCAGGGGGGCCCAAAGTTGTCACAGCGGTCCTAGGAGAGAAAGAGACAGGAAGGAGAGAGCAAGGTAGAAGGGATGTTGGAAGCAAGGTCAGACAGCTGTGATGTGAGAACCGCTCACTTGCTTGAAGATGGACGAAGGTGATAGGAGCCATGGGACATGGTGGCCTCTAGGAGCTGTGAAAGGCGAGGAAGGGCATTCTCCACTTTTATGTTTTTTGGATCAAAGTTGTTAATGTGAGAGAGGATAAAGCGAGCGCTGGGGGAATGGGTGGATATTGGCCTCGTGAAGCTATGTCCAAGTCCTCCATACCTTGGAATGGCACCTTACTTGGAAATAGGGTCTTTCAGTTAGGGTTCTCAAGATGAGATCATCCCAATTTACAGTGGATCCAGAAGCCATTGCTGGTTATCTTGATAAGATGCGGAGCCACAAGGGAAGGCCACGTGAAGACGGTGGCCAAGGAATGCCAGCATTGGCCAGCACCCACCAGGAGCTGGGGGAGACACATGGAGCAGCTTCTCCCAGAGACTCTAGCAGGAACCAACCCTGATGACACTTTGATTTCTGATACCTGGCCTCCAGGATTGTGACAGATCCAGGGTCTACTGTTGGAAGCCACCCCATTTATGGTGGCTTGTTAAGGCAGCGCTAGGAGGCATTGAAAGCAAGGGGCTCTCGTGCACCACTTCAGCCAACTCCCATCACCTGAAGAGCCAGGCATGGAAGGCCCAGTCCCACAGAGTCGCACAGCCTGCAGGATTCATTTCCAGTGGGGCCCATGAATGTGCTGTGTGGTCTTTATTTTTCTAGTGCCCTTTTGGTTAAATACGTAATAGATTGGCTGGCAGCTTCGAGGCATCAGACATGCACCTCCTGAGTGCAAGCATGATCTGAGCAGGAAGCTCTGAGGGTGGATCCTCCCCTCCAGTGAGCCGCAGCTTCCAGAAACTTCAGTGGGTGTGCATAGAAGGAATGAATAAAACAAAAGTGAAGGAAGAGAGGAAGGGAGGAAGAAAGAAGGAAAGAAAAATGGAACTAAGGGAAAGGACAGGGAGGAAAGAAAACCAGACAGTAAACTTGGATATGACGAGTGAGGAGTCTTCCAAGGCCCTGAAGGATACCTTGCTAAAATTAAGTCCTCCGCATTCAATTCATGAACACCGCTGAAAATACAATGAGCCTGGTGTTGACTCCAAGCTGGTCACCTCCCAACTGTCACCTCCTCCACCACTGCTGCCTCTAAGAAAAAAATCAGAGATGCAGCGAGCAGTATCCCAAGCAATGGGCTCAAAATCTGATTTTATAAATTGCTTTTTATCAGTAAAGCATTACGAAAATATAATAAGTCAGGACATGATCATCAGAGTGCAGAAGCCAGCTCTAGAGAGATGCTCAGATTTCTGTATGAAGTGACAATGCAAAGAAATAATTTGGATCCTGGGGAGAGGGCTCGCAAGACAACTCAGACCCTTCAGCTCTCACCAGAATATTTACCGAGTTAAAACAGAGGGTTTCCAATCATCTTGATTTAATCCACCTAATCTTTAGCAGTCTTTAGGGATGCATCTGCTCTTCTGAAAAACACTCCCTAAAACAGGTATGGGCCATAGAATGTGTTTCTGTGAAACTAAAAATCTGGAGGGTCTGGAGGGCAGGGACAACCTTTAAGCATCCTCGGTATCTTCAGGTCACGGCCACAACCTCAGAGTGCACAGGTGTGTTTGTCATGTTGGGCTTTCTCTAATCTGATTGCTCACACGTGAAAATCACCACGGAGTCAAAAAGTTCACACTTGGTCACTGGGAACTGTGTTTTCATTACAGGTTTGAATAACTGTGGGTGCGGTTGGGGGTGGGATGGAGCAGGTGCTGAGAAGCCTGCTTTCAGGATGGATGATGAATGTCTCACTGCCCCACTTTAAACCCGCTCAAGGAGGCAGAGCAAGTCAGGGGAGGTCATGAGATTTGGAACAACTCTAAGAAATGTCTGCCCGTTGCACGCGGTGGAAATCCCTCTTTGGCTTTGGGGTCTCTGCATTTGGCGACTGCCACGCTCTCTCCTGGAATTCTCTCCTCCGATCTAGACAGATTGTCTCCTCTTGCAAGATTCATTGCAAATCCTCCCTCCCCTGTTCCTATCCTGGTAGGAACTCCAAAGGAGTCAAACGAAGAACTATGGTGCCAGGAATGAAGTGAAAAAGTAGATGAATGGTAAGAAGAATGGACTCAACTAAGAACTGCAGGGCCCCTTATTAACAGCTTTCATTTTTGCTTTTTCTTAAACTCCTGATGAATAACTTTCTTCTTTTAAGATGTCTGAGACGCACTGTTTTGATAACTTCTAATGTATTTGTGTTCTCATTGCATTTAATTTGGATCATGGGGCAGGGAATTCAGGGCAGCCCTCTGAAGACTTCCCCAAGAAAGCCTGAGATGCATGCTTGATGCTTGCTCTGGGACAAAGAACTGTTGTCAGTAATTTTGAGTGGCAAGCCCAGTGTTTTCCTGAGTCCCAAGACCTCAGGAATTATTGCACGTCCTAATATTTACTAATGGCAGCAGAATGGATTAATGGTGTGGGGCTCTGGGAAAAAAAAATATGGTTTTGTTAAATTTTCGAGAAAAGTCCTTTCCTCCATTTCTAAAGTCATCATTCTTACCTGCTCCTGTCTTTTCCAATTTATGCTTCTTGGCTTTCTTCTCTCAAAACCTCTATGAAATTATGATAGACTAGACCTTGCACTGAATTTCTCATCCGACCATTCTTGTTACAGCTTCTCTGTTGCTTTTGTCTCCTAGTTATCCACAGAGCCCCCTCACGCTTCTTAGATTAAATCTCCTGCTCTTGCCGCTGTCCCCTCTGCTTTGTTTAATTAGATCAAGCCTGAGACAGCTCTGCAGACGCTAGGTGCTCTTGCAGTGTTAAGTGGAGTCGTTATAATTATTGTCTTGAAGACTCACATTGCTCTAATCAGCTTCTCTTTTATTCTTTTCTCTCTCCCAGTTGGCTGGGTATGAATAGTGAAAACAGTCTCTCCTAAAATGGAAAAATCGAAATATAGCTGAGCTCTTTCCCCTGTTAATGAAAATTGAGACATATCCATATGTTTTTTTAATTTTTTTTATTTTTGAACAACCATACAAGTTTTTAACAAAATAATATAAAATGTGTATAGATTCAGGAGTGCCCCCCCAATTACCCACCCTTATCCCTCCCTTGCCCTTCCCACAATATCTCTAAAAAAGAATTATATTGTATAGCATTACATCTTATCTGGATTTAACACATGATAATAGACCAACTTTCTCACTGGCCAGGGTCTAGTCCCAACCTCCACAGATGAGTGGAGACATTCGACCCTTGGTTCTCTGGGTTAAGCTGATTTTACTCAGCATAATTTCCTCCACAGCCATCCATTTACCTTCAAAGGCTGCAATGTCATTGTTTCTAATTGCTGTGTAAAATTCCATGGTATAAATGTACTACACTTTTTGGATCCATTCATCCAGTGAGGGACATATATGTTTTTGATCTGGGAAAAAAAGGACAGGGCAGGTTAAGGTAGGGTACTGTGTGTTTGGAATTATCAGAGCTTCAAGATGTTTCAAAGAATTCTGTTTTTTTATCATCAAACCAACACAAAATCCTTGTAGAGATTTTGAATAATTCAGAAAACACACGTAGAGGAAAAGACATAGCTCATGTGTTTTCTCTCTCCACATTTTGCATGTGTATATATATGTACTATATTCTTATTTATCCTTTTTCACATACAAAAATGGTCAGTAAGCTGGGCACAGTGGCACACGTATGTGATCCCAGCAACTCAGGAGGCTGAGCAGGAGGATCACAATTCAAAGCCAGCCTTAGCAACTTAGCAAGGCCCTAAGAATTTAGTGAGGCCCTGTCTCAAAATTAAAAGGGCTGGGGATGTGGCTCAGTGGTTAAGTGCCCCTGGGTTCAATCCCCAGTACCAAAAAGAAAAAGAAAAAAAGGTTCAAGTGAAGGTAATAAGTTCTTGCTTACATTTGAAGTTTAAAACACTGTGAGCATTTAAATTCTCTTTACATCCTTATGACCATAGGGTTGCCTCTTACAGATCGATCATAACTTAACCTATAAGTAAACAAATCCCTAATTTCTGGTCCATTAGTTCAACAATCTCACTAAGGTAAGTAATGCTACAATCAACTGCTTTTATGCATGGCTATGATAACTTCGCTTTTTAAATAGCTATTTCTTTAGGAAAATTCCTAAAGTTAGATTTGCTAGTCAAAGGTATAAGCACTGAGCATTCAGAAAGACATCCACAAAGCTGTGCTAACTCATGCTGCGGCTTGGTTTTCATTAGGAAAGGTGTTTTCTTGCCAGGAATCCCTTTCCTGGTCTTAACGCATCTTAAAAAGCTAACACTAGGGGGGTGGAGCAGTGGCTTGGCGATTATAGCACTTACCCAGCATGCGCAAGTACACAGGTTCAAACCCCAGCGCCCACGTACACAACGAAGTGTCAGAGCAACGAAAGCCGTGTGAAAAACTAAATAAAAATTTGATTCTCTCTCTCTCTCTCTCTCTCTCTCTCACTGTCCTTCTCTTTTTTAAAAAAAAAAAAACTTTCCCTATTTCACTCCTTCCTCTATTAAAAAAAAAAAAACACAAAATCTAACACTAGATTGGTTTTCTCTGTGGCTTGGTATGCCTTGGAGGATCTGTATCCTTGGGGATATCAGATATATCAGGACCAAGATCTCCATCTTTAAAAATGGGCCATTAGAAATGGTCCCTCCTATGTTATGACAAATTAGAAGGGAAAATCTAAGTAAATAAAGAAAGAACATTAAGGTTCACATTGTGCTCCTAACAAGCCCATAACAGAAGTGGCATCTTACGTTCCTTTTCTAGCTGAGCAAGTTGAGTGACCAGTTAGCCTAGGCATAGGAGAGCCTAGACCACAGCCGTTCCTCCCCTGTATAATTTAAGTGCACGGTGTAACTTCTTAGAGCTGAGTTCCAAAACCAGTGAAGAATCTGAATCTAACTTAGCCCTGCTTATATTCTGTTTGTTTTATCCTTCCTTTAAAACATCAATTTGGTATGCATTTGTCTTTCCAAATGTTAGCAAGCAGCTTTTCTCCTGTGCTAAAAGTAATTTGTGTTTTCATTAGAATCCTTGATGTGTTATTCTCTCTCTTTACCTAAAAATGTAACAAACATTCATGAAGCCTTTGATTAGTATTGTATATGGGATGTCATTTCACCTGTCTTGTAAAATCTGTTTGTAAAGGCAAGACCTGCCTTGGGAACATAACGTGCAGGCTCCTGAATGATCAATCTCTATGTGGTATCGACTAAACTCTTAAGGAAGATTCTGAAAGCACTAGACCTAGATGTTTTACAAGCCATACAGGAGATCTGAGAGCTTATATTTACAAGCTGAGGAGTTTTAGGCTCAGGCAGATAGCTTAGGACAATCTTAACTCAAGTCTCAGTTTCCCCCTTTGTATATTAATCACTTGAATCATGAGCTAACAGACTGTCAAGGGCTCTTCAGAGCACGTGCCACACAAGTTTGATCTCAGTGGATAATCATGGAAGAAAAGGCATTTTAAGTAGAGAATTTGTACTAGAAAAACACAAAAGGAATATAAAAACAGACATAGAAATTAAAGAAATAGTATCTTCTTTTTCTTTTTAAAAGTATGATGCATAATTCAGAATTAATTTATAAACATAATTTTAACCAGTTACATCAAAAATTCTTTAATTCTTTTAGAACCATGGTTTCTCCCTGCCCCATTTAGGAATACGATGAAATCTTTGAATTCTTCATAGAAATATGTGCATTCATATAAAATTATGCAATTTCAGGGAAAATGATCTGCTTCAGATTAAGGCTTCTCAAATACATGGGGGTGGGAGGGCTGGAGTGGTAGGTTAGTAGTAGAGCGCTCGCCTGGCATGTGCAAGGACCTGGGTGCAGTCCCCAGCACCATGTACACAGCGAAGTAGAGGAAAAACAAAATCCGTATAAAAAATAAAATTAGCTCTCTCTCTCTTTCTTGTTCTGGGGCGGGGGGAGTATGACACATTCATTTATGCAAACAAGGTCAAAAAGGAGAGTTTCTGAGGTCAGAGCTTCAGTTGGGCATGGCTGACCCCAAAGCTGGAGATCCTAATCACTGCGATGAGATGAATGTGTTCTCTGCCCTTGAGAATAGTAAGGTAGAAAGGGAGAGAAATAGGGAAATAAATAATTACAGCACAGTCCACAGCATAATATCGAGTGCACATGCGGGAAGCAATCATTTCAGGCTGCAGGTTGGCAGTAGCAGGGGCTGTGACATCAGGACAATAGCTCCTACCTAGGCTGATTTTACCAGTGGGCAAAAGTGCCACTGATAGATTTAAATCTGAGTGTCAGGATTCCGGGACCATCTTTGTACTGTTTCAAAATCATGGTGCCAGATCAGAGGTGAATCAGAAAACACCTGCATCCTTTCTTACAAAATCTACCTCCCTTATCTCTATGAGAGACCAGCAGTGTAGGGGTGATAGCTTCACTCTTTGCTCGACAAGTTCGGTCTCATCTCTAATGTTCTCTAAATACCATGATACCCATGCTAAGTCTTGAGATCTCTGAATCCGCATTTCCAAATGCCCCGGGGAAGGAACGGGCACACTTGACCCCTTGCACTTCTAGACTTATTCCTGGAGAGCTCTATCTGTGTCCTGTCTTGGAAGCCTGCTTGTTAAGCAAAAGATTCTAACTCAGACAAGCAAGAAAGGGAAAGGACTCAGGAAATGACCTCCCCGTTTGATGGTGCTCAGGAGTATGTGGCAGCAAAATTGGAACGATGGTTCTCCCTTCGAGTGTAGGCCAACTCTATGAGAGACAAACCTTCGCTGCTTCATGTTCTCCCTTCAACACACCTAAATTCAAATCATAGCCCTACCACCTGCCAGCCTCCAGCAGGTGACCCTCTGAACACCCAGCGAGCATGTATTGACTGTTCTCTGTTTTATATCTGTGACTTCAGTCCTCCCTCCCAATAACCCCCTAAAGAGGAATTTGAATTTTTTTACTTTTTAAAATTTTATTGGAGATCAGCAGTAATATATTGTTATTATAATTACTGCTTAAAATCACACAGCAAGAGGGTAGAGCCAGAAATGGAACCCAAAGTGTCCAGCCCCAAGCCCATACCCTCAAGCTCAGTGACTTGGTGCCCTCAGAGCAGCAGGTCAGCTCCAACCTTTATAAAAATAAGCTCATGATCCCCATTCTTCAGGAGAGGAGCAGGGATAAATAAGATTGGATTTGCCAATCCATACATAGTAGAGTTCTTGCCCATGAGGGGAATCCTTCTGGAAGAGTCCGCAGGTGCGGGAGGAGTTGAACTGGTCATGAAGAATATGTTGTCATGTAACTCAGACCCAAAGCTAGCAGAATCACCTCTAAATCAACGGTGCTTTTTATCCGTTCCATTTCTCATTTTCCCACCTTCTGTTCTCTTCCACACTTCTCCCAAGTGACTGCTCAAATGAGTTAAAATGATAGTATTTTGTTTGCTTGTGGTTTTCATTTCTGGCTATGCTGATCATACTTTCTCAACAAATGATTTGGCTTTCCCAAAATTGTCTGTGTTGATATGTTCTTTCAAAGGTGATTGATCAGAAACCATTATGGGGAAGTCATAATTACACTCAGAGGCAGAGAGCTGATATAGTTTCCTTTGCTGCTTTAATTATACGGTATGTGTGTTGAGATTTTTTTGATGTTATTGAAATGAATTGAATGCACATAACTACTTCTTCAGTGAACTTCATTTGAGTCCTATGTTAAGCAAAATGCAAAATTCACTGAGGCAGGGATAAAGGGACATCTAGAAATATCAGACATGGAGCTGATCTTCAGAATGTGGTAGGAGTGTGGATGGGTGACAGTCCGAGAAAGATACAGAAAAGAGAGTTACCCTTCTTTAAGAAGACAGAGGTAATGGCTGTGTGGATTTAGAGACGAGATATTTCTTCCATCTGGAATGACCATGGAATCTTACTGAAGGCGGTAACAAATATATCCTGAAAGATGAGAAGAATCCAGACTAGGGTAGGAAAGAAGAGGAATGGGTGAAAGATGTTCTATCTGTGCAGAGCAAGCATGGCATACATTAAGAGAATGGCATACATTAAAGACAGCTGATGAAGATTTATTTTTATAAAGTAAGATGACCTCCTTCACCAAGGAATAAATAGGGGATAAACCACATTAACAACTTTGATCTCATTTTTTTTATCATTCTCCCTTCTTTCCCGATTCTGGACCTAGACGTTTGCCATCCCTTCTGGCCAGTTCTGTTCTGTCTTTCAAATTTCAGTTCAAAGTTCAAGTAGCCCCTCCTGTAGCCTCTCTTTGGACCTCTTCACATGTGCGATCATGTGCACTACTGTGACAGCTCCCTTGTTGGTGTGTTGCACACCAATTTGCACACTACCGTGTTTAATGCTGTGGGTCCACAGCAGCTTGGTAGACAGGCGCTTAGGCTCAGAAATCAGATCCCGGCTTCAATTCTCTGCTGACTGCCCATGGCATTTTGAAATCATGAGCGAATCACTCAACCTTTCTTAATCTCAGCTCCTTAACACCATAAAGGATATAATAATGATAATTACCTTATAATATATATTGTTGAAATTTGTTTAAGGAGACAAAGCCTTTTATTAAGTTAATAGGTGTGCAAGAAATGTAAACTCTTCTTTTGTTCCCTGAGTCGTTTGTGGGCACAGTAGAGCTTGCTCAGAGCTGTGTCCCTTAACCCCACAGGTCCCCTAGTCCATAGCCAGCATGAATGATTGCCCTTCTCCACGCTCCTCAAGGTCACCATGGGTCACTTTGCCACAGACTTGTACATTATAGACTGTGGCCCAGATGCATCACGGGGACTTTGGGTTTGTACAGCCAAACATTATCCGTTAACAGGAAAAGAAATAAGCAAGTGAAGCACCAAGAAGGGAAGGGATTTTTACACTGCTCTGCCTGGAAAGAGGGTGCTGGACTAGCTCCTCCTGAGCCCTGGGTCCTGTGGTGGCAGGAGCCCTTTAAGACACCTCTTCTTCTAGCAAGCTTGGGCGACACTTCTTGCAATCACCTAGAGCTCCCCAGCTTCAAAATTGTAGCTTCTTGGCACCGCTTCATGTTGGGATGGGTGCTTGGAAAATAAAATGTGACCTCAGTAAGTGATCACCAAATTTAAGAACCATTGTTTAAAATCTCATCTGCAGAAAATTACCCAGCTCTTTTTCTGGAACCCAACTCTATGCTGGTAATAAGGAGCCTCGTAACATTTCTCACGTGTGTTCCGTGTGCCAAACAGTGCTCTCAGCAACCTTATAAATATTAAGTCTTTGAGTGTGCATGGCAATCCGGTGGCACAAGCGCTGTGAGTGTCTCTGCAGAAAAGGAAACTGAGGCACAGGTTCCATAGACAGGGGTAGGGCAAGGTTGGAAGCCGTGTGAGCTGTTTCCTAGTGACCATGTTACAGCATTGTCTTGAATTTCTGATGAAACGTTCAGCTTGCAAAATGGCTGGAAGGGAAACCTCAAAAGGTTTCCTTCAGAGGCAGCCCTCTGGGATGGCGTCACCATGGCTCCCACCCCAAGGACTCTGGCTAGTGCCTCCAGTTAGCCCAAGGCAGAAGTCAGGGATGAGAGATTCCCCTTGTGGCAATCAGAAGCAGGCAGCCTCTCTGGGCACAGCACAGACTGGAGAGAAGATGATGAGCAGATTTGGAGGAATAAAACACATGTTTTTCCACCTCCTTAAGTTTCAATCTTCTATATCAAATTCCATATAATTTGGGAATAAGGATTGCACCCCCACACCTGGATGAGTTAAGTGAGACGAGGCTCTAAGGTACTCAGCACAGGGTGGGCCATCCCATAATGTTCATTGTGGTGCCCTGTGTTTCCCTCTGGGAGCACAGTTCAGAGTTAAGCCCTGCAGCTGCCAGGCCTGATGGGCACTCGCTCCTGCTTCTATCTGCCCCTCACTCACCACACTCCAGCCACGCTGGCCTCCTTCCAGGACCTGAGCTGCTTCAAATGACAGTTCCTTTTCAAGCCCTTGACACCTGCTGTTCCCCGGACTCCTGATTCTCTGCCTCCAGATGGTCACACAATTTGCTCTTCCTGAGCTTTGCTCAAATATCACCACCCTGGAGAGGCCTTTCCCGACTTCTTGATCTAAATAACTCCCCCACGACTCTCTGTCCCCTTGCCATAGTTTAATTTTCCTTTATGGCGTTTATTTTATATTTATTGTCTAGTTCTGCTTTTCCTGTTTTCTCCCACAGAGCATATGTCCCCAAAGTCTTGGATCATGTCCTTCTGATTCATTGGTCTCTCCCCAGCACCTTGCACGTTATTTGGTACATGGTGAAGGTTCAATAACTATTTGTTCAATGAATGAATTCAAAATGTCTTATTCTCATTTTATTGAGGAGTATGTTTATCTTCTCTTAATGGCAAATCACCCTGAATTTCTGTTTAGAGATATATGGTCTGCTTTTTAAATGAATTAGTGAAGGAAAAAGGAGAAGCCATTTAAAGAAAACACTTAAGTAAATAGAAGCGTAAATGGTATGAAGATAGGAAATCACTCACAAAGAGGAACAGGAGAATGACCAATGTTTGCCAAACAGTGGTCTAGGATGCTCAGGAGAGGAGAACCACTTAGTCATTGAAAACACAACACTGAATGCAAACTTTGCCTAACTCCAATTGCAATCTTTCGCAGATGTTGAGGTGCAATTCAAATGGCATTTAGGGAGCATTAGCTATGTTCTCCGGACTGGGAGAAAGGATGTCAGTGTATGGAGTTCAGACTCATCTCCAAAGGGTTCACAGCGTGGGCCTCAAGGATCACCACAGGTTCCACCCGAATAGAAATTAAATTGTGTAAATTCTATAAGAAAGGCCCAAACAGGCCAGAGAACAGTGTTTGTTTTCCCAGAGGCAAGCAGGAAACTCTTCTCAGAGGTAAAGTTTGGATAGGGCCTTGAGTTATGGGTAAAATTACAACAGGCAGAAATGGGGGCCAAGCTGGTCCAGATGGAAGGGACAGCTGGAGAATAGTAACAGAGAATAATGTGGGGAAATGAGATCACAAGGCTCTATGCAGAAAAGGAACGGATGGGCTTCAGTGGGAGACTGCCTCGGACCGCACATCCCATACCCAGCCCCTTCCTGGCCTGCTTGTTCCCAAGTCATCATCCCCAATGCACTGTCCTCATGGAGAGGAGCTTCAGGGAACACCTCTGCCTCCAAAGTCCCAACCATCCTCCCCTTTCCTTCCATAAAGACAATATCCAGAAAACCCTATCCCTTTGCTCTGCTTGGAGACACAGAGGCAGCGATCAGCAGCTGCCCTAGATTTGCATTAAAGGGACGTGAGGCCTTGAGGAAAAAACCTAGAGACTGGTGGCGTTGCTTTGCCACAGCCCTGGGGAGCTCTGCAAAGTGGCTGTCCATCAGCACCAGGAATCCAAATAAATCCACCCTTGAATTATCCAGCAGCTGTCACTTTTTCTCCCAAGGTGGGGAAGTATCACCCCTGAGAGCCAAGTGTGTAAGCCTCCCTCCTCCCTTCCCCTGTTATTGAAGCCCAGAAGTCTCCTGATGGGTAATGAATGCCCTTTGCATGGTTCCATCCTGACACTTGACAATACTGTGGCCCCAGGTGTCTAGCACATGACTTCTTCTGTGTCCATTATTAAAAGTTTATATGATGAAATGTGACACTTTATCTTCTCTACCTACTTCAGCATTGATATCCTGCTTAATTCTATCAAAGACCTTAGTCTTGAGTAACAGCATGAAACAAAAGATTTCACGGAGGGTTTTGTGATATTTAATAATCCAGAGAGAAATGAGTCTCTCTTTCCCTTGGATCAGAAGTTCCCCCTGGGCCCTCAGTCCTTTCCCATGTGCTAATATCTGACTTCAAAAAAACTCCCACTTGGAAGATAACAACAAAGGAGAAATTATTTCTTACTTTCTCTCCCCCCCCCCCCCCC